>NIPQ01080908.1:0-22874 GCA_002806875.1 Lepidotrigona ventralis hoosana | reverse complement strand
ATTCTTTCCTCTTTTTAACAAAAAAAAAAAAAAAAAAAAGAAATATAACATACGACAGAAAAAAGAAACGAATATAAAATAAAGAAGAATGATTTTCTCGTCGATGATGCTATTTCGACTATACTTACACGTCGTTCGATTTTGTAATATGAGGATAGTACACAAGAACGGCATGAAATTGCGACAAAACTTGCGAGTTTATCGATGAATCGCCGAAAGTGACGTGACGAATTTTACCGTAACGAACTTATCCGTTCCAAATTACCATTTCCACACAAGAAGCGAAGACTGGTTTATAAAATATACGAGCCCTTTTTTGTCAGTTTTTTGACATTCGACATCAAACGATCCGATTTTATATTCGATTTCAATTTCTTATCCGTTAGAACGAAAACACGGAAACTTTCAATTAAAACTATTCTTCAATCTTGATAAATGATTTTTGCGTTTCATTGCGAACCGCACCGCAACAGACGAGAAATCTCATGCTCAAAACAGGAAACAAGCGACGGCTTTGAGAAACATGAAATTATGAAATTAACAACCTTAAATTCATAAAACATTCGATCGAAATTTATCAAGTGATCTTGCTTTATCATAAATGAAGAAAATGATACGAAATTTGAATGTTAACATTAGAAATTGGAAAATCGCAAAGCAGATTTCTTGCGCGTCAAAAACAAAAGAAAGAGAACAATTTATCGCGTATATCGAGCGGTACTAATGAACAATATATCATCAAGCGTATCATCAGATATATGTTGCTTCCGTTTGTGTGCCAATAAAGAAAAATCATACATTCTTGATATATAAATATATGAAACTTAATGAGAACGATATTATTGTTACGCGGGCCGCCGTTTATGGCTAATTTTTTCTGATTCAGAATTTACGATGCAGTGTAATTCTTTGGAGCAATCATCGCTGTTCATAAGTACAACCGATTAAAAAAAGAAAAAAAAAAAATTGAAAAATTACCAAAGACGGAAAGAAGATGCTCTCCGATGAAAGAAAAAAAAAAAGCGAAAATAAGGATGAAAGACAGATGAGGGGAAAGAAAATCGTGTAATATAAACTAAAGTACCTAGCAACTGGTACGCATTAATTACTTGTATATATACATAGTATTTTTACATTCTAATTCTAAATTACATTTCCAATTCTAAATGGTATAAAATTACTCTGTGAGCTTCGCTTGTCGTCTGTGTAAATTGTCAATAATGTTACTGACGTTCGTTGATTCGCCTTGACAAAAAGTATTCGAAGATAAATGCGTTTTCACTGCGAACACCGGATATGACGATGTAAAGGCAAAGTATTATCTTTTTTCTCGTGGTTGTTTCATTACACCATCTGCACACGCCTCGTGCCTTCATCGCACTTAAATTAATTAGAATGTGTAAAGTTATGGTCGTGTGTGTAATGTTCTTAAACGTGACTACTCGCGGGGAAGAATTCGTTCGCGGTTTTGTCACAGATTCTTCAATGAATTTCGTCGAAACAGTACGTAAAATCACAACAAAGTTGTGCGAAAATCGTGCGTAAAATCGCGACAAATTTGTGAAAATTTAAAAATTCGGAAATTTGAGCGTTTGATGTCTGAGAACTTGAAAATTTAAAAATGCAACATTGGATTAATATTGAACAATTCGAGCCATAGTAGAACGTTTCATTTGAAATAAAAGTTATTATAAAATTCTTTTATTGTATAATATCTGCAAATATTTTCGTACGTATGTGCATCTCACGCGACCATAAACATGTAGAATGACAAGAAGTAAACTCGATTGTGTACATGTACGTCGCGTTACGCTGTATTTGATATTCATACGCGTAATTTAACTTCTATTTAAACTGTGCTCATAGCACGAATGTGATCGTATCTCTCCGAATATGATGTCCGAATACGACGTATGAAAGACACTCACCGAATATATTACTTCGCGCACATCTTTAGCCATTAACCTAACACTATAACATTACCCTGTACGGCTTAATATGAATCTTTCCTATTTTCTCTGAGGAAAAGGAACTTCGCCAGAATTCGCCGTGTCGATTCGTTTCTTTATTTGTTCTTTCTTTTTTCGTTTTTACACATAGAGACAGAGCGAAGCTCAACATACTAGTCCTTACTTTAAAACCAAAGTAAAGAAAAAAAAAAAACACAACATTGTATAGCTTTTAAGAATCTCCATTACGTATTCACACCTGTGTGTCTATACAAAAGGCATAATTATAATTAAATAATTCAATCATCGTAATTAGGTAAATGACTAACCGATAAGTGAATAGATAAAGAAGAAGATACAATGGATAAGCCACTCGTTAAGTGTACCGTTTTATTTTAATTCATTTTTTACACGATTAACATTTTATCTAGCAACTTTCGTCGGCTAGGAATGTAAATTCTGTATCTGTACATTGTTTTCCTATTTCAACTATTAAAAATGATTGTCAACTTAAACGGTGTGTTATTCTCGTTTATTTTGTCGCAAAATACACGTATCCGTATACCCAGTGTTAATGTTAATCGCAGTGGAAGCCTGTTCATATAAATTCCATTTATTTAAATGAAATTGCTTACTACAATTTATTGATTGATCCCTTTACTATTTGACATAAACTTCTAGCACAAATGAGAAGCCACTGTTAATAGAAAAATATTCTGTAATATAGATCTCTTACGAAATGAATTTAATTACAATAAATTGCTTGTCTTTCAATGCACGTTCATATAAATACACATCCTACTGCATCCTACTCTTAAGAACATTTCAAGCTTTGTCACAAAAGTCACTACAAATTGACTTTACGAAAAATGGCAGTAGAGCAGTATGTGCATACATGCATTCTTGCTTTCATTACATCAGGCATGTTTACAGCATAAATTACAAACGTTGTTATAATTACTGACCAACACTTCCGTATTTATTATTTACAAGATCAACATATATTCAACATCAACACGTATCCTTAATAGGAATGAATTTCGTTTGGACTGGATGTGCTGGTCTCAATACCATACCCATGGCAATGGACAAATCTTTAAGATAATCAACGGGTTCAAAATAATAATTATCTAAGAGAAGACTTAGCGTTGTTTTTAACTCTAACATGGCAAATCGTTGTCCTATAAATTAGAAATTAATTATGTATAAAATTTATCAGAATAACAATGAGAATAATAATAATAATAATAATAATGATGATGATGATGATGATGATGATGATGATATTTAGAAAATAGAAGAATTTAATTTAATCTTTGTTTATCTATAATTCGAAGATGCTAATTAAATATTATCATTTTTCTATAGAATACAAATTTAGATAAAGAAAAAAAGAATAATAAAGGAGAAACGCTTGGAAAAAATGCTGTATAAATAATTTCTCAAAAAAAAAAAACATTGCAATTTTGCATTGTAGTTTTGCAATTCAACTACAAGAACATTTGTTTCTTCATATTCCAATATCTATAATTGATTTCGTTCGTATCCTTCGTATTTATTTATTAATAAATATTTGTACTTGGAATTCTTACCGATACAGTTTCTTGGACCAGCACTAAAAGGTACGTAAACATAAGGGTGCCGTCCTTTGGAATTTTCAGGTAAAAATCTGTCGGGATCAAAGACATCCGGATTTGGCCAGTATCGTGGATTTCTGTGAGTGTCAAATATGTTCATGTTAATTACAGTATTCACAGGTATTATGTAATTACCTGAAAATATAAGAAATTTTACTTGAAAAATAAATAACTAAATAATAGTCCGTCACAGTAGTAAAGTATCTAGTAATATTCTGCGATTCACGTAGAATAATATTTGATATTTACTTAATTTTATGTCTTTTTCGACTTTACGAGATATACGAGGCACGCTTGGATAAAGTCTAAGGGTCTCCTTGATGCACCTCTCTAGATAGAAAAGATTTTGTAGAACAGATAGATTTAATTTTCCTCCATTTTCTTTCAATACGTCTTTTACTTCAGCCCTGGCTCTATCCTATGAAATAATTACCATGCATAAGTATATATATCATAATATTTGTACCGTGTAAAATTATCTTCTTTTGATTTAATGTATAAATCTATATATAATCTAGTTATAATAAATAATACTATAAATATATTATATATATATATATATATATATATAAGTTATAATAAATAGTCTACGAATTTTTATGTAATATGTATATTCATAATGCATATTCATACACAATTAAAACATATTCTGTGCAAATTTACCACGATAGTAAAAGACGAAATTGAAACAAAGAAATCAATTCATGAATTCAAAATCACCTGAATCTCCTTATGTTCAGCCAAAAGCATTATAGAGTAGCAGATAGCTAACGCGGTAGTATCGTGCCCCTATTAAAAAAAAATTTTCTACTTTATCACGTATTAAAAAATTATTTTCTTATATAAAAATTGAAAAATAAAATTATAATTAAAAGGTGAAAAACATTATATAATATACTCTAAACATGAAAGTATCAACTTCTTCTCTAATCCCTTCGTCATTTATCTCATTATTTCGATGAGCTGCTAGCAACAGATCGAGCATTGCGAGTCTCCTTTTACGAACTGCGTAAAAACAAAAATATTTTTAAAAATTTCAAAGAATGCGTGTTTTTAAAAGATAAATTATCTTACTTCCAATATCATTGCACTCCATGTTACCATTATTGTCAGTTGAACTCTTATTAAAATCAGTTAAATATTGACCATTTGTCTGATCGTGATATTCTTTTCGCTCTTGAACTATCTACAATGAATTATAATTATTTATAATGCAAATTTATAATTAAAATTTATACTTAAAATTCGGCAATAACGATAAGATAATGCTTTTATTTATATTCGAATAGGAAATATGTATAATTAAAAATGAGATTTCTCTACCTTTCGAGTGAAACCGTGTAATATTTTAAGTAATCTACATTGTCTCCATCCTTGCGGGCAGAGATTAAAAAAGAAATTATAGTAGAACCACGGTCTTACAAGCCTGTAAAAATTGTTATAACGATGTGCATCACAATTATGTAATAGCAATACATATACAATAATAATAATAATATAAATGTAATTACATTAGTAATAAAATGTAAGATTTGTCCGTCAAAAATTATTTACCTGTACGTAAAAACTTCTCCCATATCATTTACAGCTTTACGATATTTGTACTGAAATTCACCTTTGTCCTTTAGTGAGGTTCCCATTGCAGTTTCTGAAAGATAATCGATTATATATTTCTTTAAATTTTTAAAAATTTAAAAAAAAACCTCTTAAAACTCTAACTATACAATTTTTTTCACTATTTTTTAAACTTTGTAAAACCTTATAATCTAAAAGCATATTTCTTTTAAAAATTGCAAATGTTTATATTGCAATATTGCGAAATTGCAATATTTAAAAAAAAATCATTTAATTACATTCATCCGTTAAATCGTAATTGTTTGAATTTTTCATAATATCATATTAATTATCAAAATATTTTGTCATAAAGTAAATTTCATAAATCACCACATATCATGTTCAAAGTATGCTCGCTAATGAGTTGCAAGAGATCTTTCACAACAATTCCCTCTTCGCTCTTCAACGATTTGATCAAACGTTCTCCTTCCTCTGTAAATATGTCAACAAATTGTTGAAGCACGTTGAAATGAAACGCTGATGTCAATATCTTCCTACGAATTTGCCATTTACGTCCTACAAGAGATTAATTATTACTTCAAAAATTTCACATATTTTTATTATTTATGATCTATTATAAACGTATTATTTCCTACTGAATATATTTATTTATTTACATATTATTTCATAGCATTTGTCGTTTAAAAATCAATAGAAAAACAAAATTGATTTTGAGTAAATTTAACATAATTATTATAAAATATAAATAAATATAATTATTATAAATTTAAATTTAAATACATAAAAACATAAATAAATAAAAACATAAATTTAAATATAATTATTATAAAAAAAATGTAGTAAATCCGAGAAATGAGAATAATACCTGAACTGGTAAGAAGTCCAGTACTAAACCAAGGCTCTAGAAGTTTATACATTTCACTTTTTTGAGTGAATCTGGGATTTCCAAGAAGTGTCTGGATGACGGAAAAGAAAAATCAATAGTTTTCTTACTATTGAAACGTAGTTAGCTTACTTGCAAAAAACTGAATGTTTAATCATTTTTTATTATGTTTGTTTAAATTTGAATTAGAAGAAGATTAAATTAAAATAAAGTAAAAATTGACTAGAATAGTAAACTGTATCGTGTATTTTATATATAAATAATAATCTAAATATCTAATATTCTTTGTAATTACCTCAAAATCATCTGGATGTTGAACTTGAATTAACGCACTCCAGAAACTCCAAAGTTTGTAAATTGGATAATATTGTATGTTCATTTGCTTTAAAAACGCCCAAAGATCGCCTATAATAATTAACATGAATCATATTTATTATTATTGACTTATTATTTCAAACATGTTTATTATTCGAGAGAAAATAAAATTGTTAAAATTAGATAAAAATATAATATAATTCATTTAAAGATATCATTGTTATATCCTTCTTACTTGATGAAAGTTGAAAATGATGTATGTTTCCAACAATAGGTAATATCCGAGGCCCTGGTAATAAATCTATTAATCTTCCAAATCTTCCATAATGCAAAATAACGTAATGTAAACTGGCCAAAAGAAATAAGAAGAATAAAATCATGGTGATCATTTTCGTAATATTTCAATTTTCAACGATTGTCTAATTTTTTCTAATTCTTCGAATCCTTTTAAACTTCCTTATGCTCTTCCGTTCATGGAACTGCTACAAATAATATTTTATTTAATATCATTAAATACTTTATGTCAATGTGTTTGTTTTATATAATCGCATATTTATCTATATACTTTAATCTCATAAAATTTTTACAAATATTTATTTGCAGCAAGATAAGATAAATCATTAAGATAAGGGAATTAATTAAATTTTATCTTAGCAATTGGTATGTATAGACATGGTTTTGAATATATTTACAATATGTATACACGTTTTCGAATATATTTTCGCGATTGGTAGAACAATTAATCTGAGGAATTGTTTTCGCGATTAGTAAACTAATTAAAAAAGAATATATATATATATACTTTTATTTTTTATTTAAAGCATATACGTTCACGCACATACATTTTATTTAAAGATCATGAAATGCTACTTCATGGAGGAGTCACTTTTAAATTTAACACATTATCAGCCAATTCCGTATTATCAAAACTCTCTATGTAATTGCATTTAAAGTTAAATATGTGCTACTGTCTGTTTATCTTTTGCCTTAATTAAATATTATAAATAAATTACAAATAAATATTATTAAATTTATTACTTTTAAATAAACCTAATAAATTATTCTTCTCTTTAATTAAATTTTAATTATAAGGCATTAAAATATTGTCAATTTTAAACATTAGTTATAATAAAAATTAGAAAATTACGACAATAAAAATATCATATATTTCCTATGCGATCTTTGCGTGTTAAATACACATATAAAAACAAATAAAATATTGTTCAAAATAATTGTTCAAAACAATTTTCATAATTAAGCAATATTCCTTAATGAATGATAAATGTCATCGATCAGCTACTTACCAGCTACTTACCAGTCGAACACGGTAATGTCTAATTAAAACTTAGCATGTTGTTAAAACTTAACGTGTTGTTTTGAAATAAGAGATAATAAAACATCACTGCAGAATATAAATTTTTATAAAAATGGTATGCAATCATTCCCGCTATACTGAAATCACGAAGATACTCGATATTATTAGATTTCTTCTATTTTAATTTTTTTTTAATGAATGCAATCAATAAGTAAATAGGATAGAGATATATGAAAAAAATATTATAGATATTTGTTAATCACGCAAAAGATCTATTTTAATGAACTTACTACTATATCTCTACTTGTTGGAAATGGCAACGGAAGAGATTTTTCTTCTTTTTATACCTTTGCCTCCAAGCAGATTTTTGTTTGTAAAACGCAAATAAGACTTTGTAACGATTAAAAAACAAGATATTTCTCTTCAGTCAAAAAATACTTTGTTCAGACTGTTCAGTAATTATCAAGATTTTTAATTATTGAGTGGGAGAAACAATCAATCTTTAGCTTTCTTCATTTTTTATTATAACTTTTATTATTTTTAATGTAATCTATATCATTTATAGTAATTATTATTTCAAAGAAAGAAAAAGAAAAATAATTATATATATTTTTCATCTCGTTTTAATTCAAATGATATTGTAATTAAAAATAAAAATATATTATATTACTAAACAAATGAAGAATAAAATAAAAATACAAATAATGAATGAAAAACGTAGTGGTTTAATAATACATTTGCACGTGGCTGTAACAATGAATAAGAAGAAATACAGGATATAATATTAAGGTATTATAACAATAAACAGCTACAATTTAAATTTGAAAACTATTTAATTACGATTATATTACATATATATGTGTATTGTATCATTTTTTATAAAAGTTATTTTCTAAAATTATTATATACAAATTGTATTTTATACAGATTTTATACATAACGCAAACTAATAAATTAATAATTAATCAAGAAATAATTATATTAATAATGATAAGTTAATTTAGAGCTATACAAATTATTTGTTGCATCTTTTCATATCATTAATAAAACATTAGAAGAGAATGATTTATAGTAATTTTAGAATCAAAATATTCTTAAAAGTTTTTAATTAAAATAAAAAAATTTTGCTTTTAAATTACGCGCTTGGTTATGTAGTTAATGGATTATATGACCGAATGCGCGTTATGTTGCATTCTGTTCTTGGTATATTGTGACTGGTAAATTGAGTGATGAAATAATATTTAATGTATTTTACAATCATATCTATCTGCTTTTGAAAGGCTTGTTGCAAAAAGAAATGATTATTTTAAGTCTTGCTATAATATCAACGCATTTTCGGTCAGTACATTAGGAGTTGGTGTGCGTGGCCAATTTTGCCAACTATTTCCGGAATAACCTCTGTAAGGTGTATTAACGGCATCATAAACGTCATAAAATAATACGTAGTATCAATAACATTTTCTCAAGTGAAGAGGCATTAGTTTAAAGACTTGAAACCAGTTCAGTGTCTTCCCAAACACTATGGGCCTAACAATTAGTAGCCTACTTACCCGGCTCTTTGGCAAAAAGCAAATGAGAATATTAATGGTGGGCCTGGATGCTGCCGGAAAAACTACCATATTGTATAAATTGAAACTAGGTGAAATAGTCACAACAATACCTACTATTGGCTTCAATGTTGAAACTGTTGAATACAGAAATATATGTTTCACGGTGTGGGATGTTGGTGGTCAGGATAAAATCAGACCGCTTTGGAGACACTACTTTCAAAATACTCAAGGTCTTATTTATGTTGTTGATAGTAATGACCGTGAACGCATTGGAGAGGCAGAACGTGAATTAGCGAACATGTTAAAAGAAGATGAACTGAGAGATGCGGTTCTCTTGGTTTTTGCTAATAAACAAGATTTACCAAATGCCATGTCTGCAGCAGAACTTACAGATAAATTGGGACTAAATTCTTTACGTGGACGTCATTGGTATATCCAAAGCACTTGTGCTACTCAAGGACATGGACTTTATGAAGGACTTGACTGGTTGAGTAATGAACTAGCTAAAAAGTGATGAAGCACTGTCGTTATTCATAATCTTCATGAACAATTTATTCATCGAGCATGGACGTAGAAGACAAGTTGCAATTTCCATTTTGTCAGATTACGCACTATGTGTACAATTTAATACCACTGTGATTGTAATATTTAAGAAGGAAATTACTTGAAATAATCTAAACTTGACTGGGACTGAGACTATCGGAGTCAGTGCAAAAAGCTGAAACAGGTTTTATTTTCAAAATGAAATTAAAAAAAAAAAAAATTATGAATTAGATGAGTGTATAAATTTGTCAGTTATATATTATCTGTATGCTTATCTTATCTTAATCAATAGTTGTGAGTTTACTTAAAGTGTATTTTAAAATTGAAATAAATATGCAATATTTCTACATTAATTTTGATACATGTATTGTTCTTATTGAGAGGAAATATACTACAGATGTCATTTATTTAATATACTAGCAGCAGTTTCTACTATAAGGATAAATGAAAGTAGAAATGATTTGTGCACTTTATTCTGCGTCTATGCAGTAAATTAAGAATCAAAAATATATATATATATATATATATATATATATATATATATATTACTTATATATATAAGTAATATATATATTACTTATATATATTATATATATATATATATTATTTAATATAATAATCCTGTTTTTTGAATAAATAATAAATTACAGAATGAATAACGCTAACAGAAAATTATAAGAATAAGCATGTAAAACATCTACCTTTTTCCCTTATTCGTAATTTTATAATTTTTTTTATACGATTTACATTGTAAAGTATGACAATTATAAATTAATGAAAAAATTAAAAAATAAATATATAAAGTATAAATTTACAATTGTGTTTTACCATTGTTACATTCTTTTGTAATAGAAATTTAAATTCTAATGTTTTACAAACTAGGGAGATATAATACACAAGCATTTTTTGTAGTCTTGTTTAACTCGATGTAATAACTTTATTATAGTACAAAACAGTACATTATCATACATGCACTGTATAATGTATAACGTATCAAATAATTTGTTAATATGCAGTGTTATTTTTATGCATCATAAAATTTTATTTCATTTTTACTCCATAAAAGACATTGAATAAATTACAGAAATATATTTCCTACTTATGAATAATATATATTTATGTATATATATACACAGTAGTTTTAACATATGACAGAATAGGGCATCAATTGAAGCATTTTAATATAAGTTTTGTGTTTATTCAGAATGTGTCAGAAGTGTTAAATTGTTTAAATTCATTTACACAAAATTTGTTATTATACACAGAATTATTGACTTTGTTTGCTATATGCATTTCATAAAATTATTAGTGCATACAAGTTGATAACAAATTTTCTTTATTTTAGGCAGCAATCACACAGATTGAACAAATACCATTCATTGAACAAATACCAAGTATAACATGGTAATTAATTTGTTCAAACTATCTTTTTAACATTAAGAACTGATATTTGGAATAAGTCTTATCAGTAACTTTAAATTAATTATGATTATCTTACACTGATGCCATTCATAAAAATAATTTGTTCAGCAGTTCCTTTATTCATAGCTTACAGAACCTTGGCAAAATTTGTAAGTTAATTAAAGGAACACAACTACACTCATTTACGTACCCAAGAATTTTTTTGAGACAGGACATTATTTTTACCCAGTGCTGGAAAATGATTTTCCAAAGTATGACTAGTCATGTGTGTTCGAAAATCAGAACCATTCTTTAAGACTTGACCACAAGTTGCACAAATTTCTAAACCTTTAATCGTATTGCCACTCTCTTTTTTGTGAACTTTAAATAGTTCTTGTTGCTTTTCAATATCTGGTAGGAGAACTAGAAGCTCAGGAAATACATTTTCAAAAGCGCTGAGACCCATAACTTCACGACAATGCGTATAATAATCTTGAGCGTTACATGTTCCTTGACGAAACAATCCGCTTATGTATCGAAACTCTTTGATCTGATCATCTTGTGTTAGAACCTCATTAACTTTGGCTACAAGACATTTATTCCGTTTCTGAAATTCTGGTGGAGGTACATAGTTGTATGCACTATTGTGTTTACTATTGTCTGGCAAGATAGAGTAACTCTCTCCAGAACTATTTGTGAAAGTCAATCCATTACTGTTGTTTATTTTATCCAGACTATTATATTTTATACAAAAACCAGGAGGTGGAGGAGTTGTTGCTCCAAACCCAGGTGGTGGATTTGTGAAACCTGGTGGTTTAGAACTACTGCTACTTAAAGCTGGAAAATCTTCTAAATGACGGGAATTTCTATTAGTGGAATTTAAGCTATCTATTTTTAATTCAGTACGCTTTCTCTGTACTCCATTAGTATTGTTATCAATATTCGTATTTACAGCTGCTTCATTGTCTACATTTTTATGCTTTTTCTTTTCCTTTTTATTATTTTGTTCATCTTTCTGTAAGACTTGAACATTTATATTTTTTGATGTATTTTCACTGTTACTAATATCTGCGTTTTGCATAGACTGAGAAGTTGATTGTGTAGCATCTGTGTTATTCATACTGGATGGATTTATCGATGTCTCACATTCTTTTTTTACTACAACAGTACTTTCATTCGTTTTTGAACTATTACCATTATTCCCATTAGTAGTATTATTATTACAATTTTGTTTAACTTTTTTCTTTTTTGTTTTTCCCTTTGTGATATCAGTAGTCGTTTTTGCATTACTATTATTAGAACTCTGTGTTTGACCCCAGGAAGGAACTACTGTAATAGTTGATTGTTTTTTCGATTTAGATGATTTTGATAATGTAGGAAAATCTTCTCCAGATTGAATAGGTGGTGGAGAAGGTATTAATGGTGGTGAGGCTACTTTTTTAGCTTTCGGTACTGATGTAGATGCTGATTTAGAACAAGTCCATTGTAGAACTTCCTTCCAATGAGCTGAGTTTGTATTACTAGTTGATGGTTCTGCAGAACCTAATGCTGGGAATGATTCCATTGAAAGCTGAGCAGGACGAATTCTGATATTAGGACCTGAAACTTTGGTAGTAACAGTTCCATTTGGTTCGTGATTTACTTGAATAGACAAGTTAGAAGTTGTATTCTTGTGAGATTGTGCACTTGATCCTGAAACATTACTACTAGAGACACTGAAATTAACAGTTTTAGAAATACTTGTATTTCCTGATTCTGGTCCTAATGCAGGAAAATTTTCAT
The DNA here is from genome assembly GCA_002806875.1 of Lepidotrigona ventralis hoosana. Taxonomy (NCBI): domain Eukaryota; kingdom Metazoa; phylum Arthropoda; class Insecta; order Hymenoptera; family Apidae; genus Lepidotrigona; species Lepidotrigona ventralis. The sequence continues at coordinate 9,924 of NIPQ01080908.1, read as the reverse complement.
CTGTAACAGCAAGAGGCTGAGGTCTTATGGTACTGCGAATTGTTACATTACCTCTGCCTTTACTTTGATTTAATGTAGGTACAATAGGTGCAGTGTTACCCAATGTTGGGAATTCTTCTGTGCTCTGTACATCCACAGATGGTTTCTGTGCAAAAGTAGATTCGTTGTTTGGCATAAATACATTTGAAAAATTTGATGTGGCCGTTTGCTGATATTCCCTGAGATTATAATCTCTCCCGCTGTAATCTCTTGAATTCCTGGAAGTCGACGGACCTAACATTCCTCTCCTGTTCATTCGATTTTCACCACGTGGAGCTAGTGTAAATTCTAGCTCTAATGTTCTTGCTTGCTTTGCAGCAGCTTTGCTCAGTTGTTTACTATGAACACTTGCCTTATGTGCTTTAAGATCTATATCAGTTCTAAAGACACTTGTAAATTTTTCTTCTGCACACATTCCTTCTTCACATAAGAAATGTTCTTGTCTGAAATGATCTCGAAGATAATCATATGAGCTGTAGTATTGATGTAAACCATCTGCGTCACAAAAATGACAATATAAGTGATCTCTTCTTAAATGTCGAAATAATTCATCATTATCCATATATCTTTGATCACAAAATTCACATAATGGATGTCCTTTATGACTTTTGTCATCAATGTCTCCTTTCCTTCTATGCTGGGCAAGATCAGATCTCGTATAACAACGTCTTTCATGAGAAAATATCTGTTACAAAAGAAAGCAAACATCATTTAGTGAAACTAAATAAATAAACGAAATAAATTAAAAATATTAAATAACGTTAATTATTAACCTTTAAATTTTCCACACAGAGATCGCAGTAATGTAATTCATGGTGATGTCTCATATGATCTTTCAAACTACTAAAAGTACTAAATACAGGTCTTTCTTTACAAATATAACAAACATTGGCTAATAAATCATAAAATTTATTTTGAATGTCTGATGTGTCAAAATAGATGTTGTATCGTGTATCTAATAGCTTGCCTTTATGTAAGTGACCGAAAGGTTTTATCTCCTTTGTAAATACAACTTTGGGCAAATCTTGACGGCAAATAGGACACTCATTTTGACAACAGAGTACTCTCATTCGAGTACTACATTCATAACATACAGGATGTTCACACATACCAATGCTATAAATATCAACATTTTTGTAACACACAACACAAGTGTTATTCGTATTTTCATTACTGGCAGACATTCTTTTTGTGAAACCTTCTTCAGAAATATTAACTATTGTGTATAATTCTCTTCACAAAATGTAATTCTTATTTTATGTTGATTTTATTTGATTTCTATCTAATTTTCGATTTCGATGAAATAAATTCTATTATTTTTATATTGTTCTGCACAATCTGTAACATAGTTGACATTTTAATGTCAGTATATTTGTTCAACGTAATAATAATAACTATAATCAAATATTATTTTCTTGAAATATTATTTTCTGATTAGTTATAGTTATTGAAAAGAATATCATACTTAAATTTGATAAAATACAACACAAATGTATCAAATTTTGATGTTTAACTAACAAAAAGAGAATAAAGACATATACGTGTTCAGATCCTTTACAACTACTAAATTTGCTAAAATAAACATTTTACGAAGAAGAGATTGTTTATTTTTTTTTTATACTAACAGTATAAAAATATTTCCTAGTAAATTGTTAAATATGTTTCAAGAAGCAAATAGAAGAAAATGAACAGTACCGTTTAAAAATTATTCTAATATGCAGATGGTAAAATCTCACAATATGTCCCTGAAAGAAAAAGGTTATCACGATTTATGTATTAAACTATGATATGTATGTTGGTTGGTTTGACGAATTCAGTTCGATGAGCAAGCAGTTCCGGTTTCTTCTGTTTCAGTCATTATTAAGTCAAAGAGTAACTAGATAAACTAGTGCCATTTGAATCTAGTGGCATTTCATATTAAACGCAAGATATCAAAATAATTTAATTTATATTTCATTCGTACTTACGAAAAATTTTGTTATTTTTATTTATATACATTTTATATTTATATACAGTAAAAAGTTAAGAATTTAATTATAAAAGTGTAGCGTAATAAAAGAAAATTCATATGTTTAAAAATTGTAAACCTCAAATTAATTTTGTATAAACATTTAGATGAATTTAAACTGAAATTAATTTTAAATTAAATCTCTGTCTTTCTTTATTCATGTAATAATTTTATCTTAGAAATGAAATAACATTTAATCATAAAAAATGATAGTACATATATTTATGAATAATATTAAAGCATTTATTAACTCTTTTCATAAATAACATTCTAATTTAATAATAAAACAATTCGTATTTAAAATTATATATTATTGAAACTATATATAATTTATTGTATAATTACAATTTCTTCTTTTTTTTATAAATATTAATTATGTATGTTATCTGAAAGTATACTGTCATGTAAGAAATATAAAAGAATTGTTAGTTAAAAATAATAACACAGGGCAAAATGTGAATAAAGACTAATATTTTTTAATTGATTTTCTTATAAGTGCCAATCTCTGTTTATGCGCTTCTGTAACTGTAGCACGTTTATATGGTCGTACTTCATCTGTGCCAAAACCAGGGATCCACATATTCCAATTTCTTTCTAAAAAAATTAAACAATTCATAGGAATATATATAAAAATATCGCATCAAATAATTACTTACCTGATTATTTGTTGCGACTTACCTAAATGTAACTGTACATCTTTTACTTCTACAGTATTTGCATGACGATGCTTAGCTAACAAACATGCTGCATTTACAGTAGTTTCTACAAAATCATCTGCCAATTGTAATAACATTTCTTCTACATCATCATCTAATTGTTCGGTGGGATCTACTTCTTTCACTAAATCTTGTAACCTTGTTTTAGTCAAAAACTAGAATCAATATGATATTAGAACTCAAATAAATTTCCTATGTCAATTTACTATTTTTATAATATCAACAAACATACTTGTGGAAAATCATTGAAGGAACTCTGTTGTTGTTGAGATTGCTGTGTTTGTTGTGTGGAAGGTTGCTGTACTACCTGCTGTTTTGGAGGTTGGGATACAAATTGCGTCTGTTGAGATTGTGTCTGAGGCTGTAATATCTGTACTACTGTATTACCACTTTGTACATCAGGCACGGTAGTTGATGCCTGAGTATTAGGTCCAATAGATTGTAGACTACCAAGTACTGGTGTCATATCAAAGCCTTCGTTAATTTATACGAGACCTGTTTGTTCTGTCACGTTGTTTCAGATGTGTGTAAACCGAAGTGATGACAGTTCAACTTACTACCGCTAGATGTCTAAATTTTTATTAATATGTAGGTACAATGATCGATAAATTATAAAATCACCGTACTACAAATAACTATAAACTTTATTATTATTAATATTTTTTAATAACTATTATTTAACAATATTTAATCGAACAATAAAAATTAATTAATTAATTATTTATACACATTTAATTAATAATAACTTTAGACTTTAGAATGTACAATGTACAATATTCAATATTCAATGTTCTTGATTATCTATTTTATAACTCTTATTTATATCTTTGTTAATTTGTTATGTATCCTTGACAATTATTTACAAACGTCTCCATAGTAATTATGTTAAAATATTGATTTTTACATAGTTTCTTATTTTAGAGTTTAACAAAGTTGGCGCCGTAAATTTATTTAAAATGGACTCTTCGACGAGATGGTTGAGAAACAGATGTCGCTACAGCGAAAATAATAATTGTCAAGGATACATAACAAATTAGCAAGGATGTAAATAGTAGTTGTAAAAGAGTTAATCGACATTCTACATTCTATAGTCTAAAGTATAAATTCTAGAGTCTAAAGTTATTATCAATTAAAAGTGTATAAATAGTTAATTAATTAATTTTTATTGTTCAGTTAAATATTGGTAAATTAAAGTTATTAAAAAAAAATAATAATAAAGTATATAGTTATTCGTTATATTTGTAGTACGGTGACTTTATCATTTATCAATCATCGTACCTACAAATATGTAGGTACCGTGGTCGGTAAGATCGTTGTGTTCCAGAGTACCCACAAATGTTAGCAATATTTGATTTAATGGACGGAAAGATAAAATAAACTTCCAAGTTTAGGTATATATTTCTTTTTGTTTACACACCGGATTTTCACAATCTCTCGCTCTACATGCTTCGTAATGGATCGTTTTGAGAAGGTCGCTGGCACAAAAAAAGAATGAGAGTGTTTCTTTAATGGAAAAAAACAAGAAGCTTTTTGCCGCGCTTTGGTTTATTTACCAAGAATTTACCATACACCCCAGAAAGGTGGCGCTGTCCGTCTCATGCAAACGCACCTTTCGGCGGAAGTAGATGTCACTGCAACACATTGAGTGGCACTCGACGTCGTTACAAATATGCATTTTAATATCTGTCATATAAGTACTATCATTGACTAATAGCACAGACGAGCTATATGAAAAGACATTGCATGACTATGTACTTTTGTGACCACGATTATGCGGTCCTCGGATCACATTACCATTTTTGAGTCACATCCGTATAACTTGTCATACCGATTCAGGTAAGTTTTGCACCGCGAAAATCAAAAAATATGGACAGTATTACCAGATTTGTTTCGAGAATTATTCATTGAATTGAACGTGGTGGTACTTCATCAATGAAGGAATATAACGATTTAAAACAGAGATTGATGAAAATTTAGTATATATTTGAGAATTAACTTTATTTATTTAATATAGTATAATTATTTATTTAATATAGTATAATTATAATAAAAGTATTAGAAAAAAATTGATTGAAATATATTTTTAACAACATAATTATGAATTAGATATTGTTTTACTTATTTTAGTGTGTAACTTCAGAGTTTGAATCCTGCAAACTCGATTTTATAAAAGCTTGAAAGTATCAAAGAAATGTTTCCACAAATATTGTTTGGTATAAAATTGTATTATGTCACGTAAATTATTTTTTCCAGATCGTTCGTTTTCGAAATTTCGAAGTCATTTGTTAAGAAGAATTCAGTGACTTGCATACGAGCTTATTTATAATTCATTAAAAATTAAAGAATTGTTGTTTAAAGTTCAGTAAAATGTTGTTTAAACTTCAGAAAATCGTACAGTTAGACTTCAATTTTTAAGATCATGATTCTGATCATGAAAAAAAATTATTTAGTGATCGAAAAGCTTCTCTTCGGCGAGACGTTTGAATTTTTACAATTTTCGAGAACAAAAGTAGTCTTACTTTTGCACTTGCTACATGATATAAAAATAAATATCTTTGAACGAAACAAATTTGAGATTGTTAAAGTGGAGACACTGTAAAAAAATTAATTATTCTACAATTTTTTTTTCATGAAATTATAACAGTTTAAAGTATTGATAATTTTTTAACTAGTCTATGAATATTTTCGTTCTTGACCAGAGTTTTTTATTTTTTATTACAGCGCCCCAACGATGAAATACGCAATATACTTTCTACTTCTCGAAATAATCGATATTTCTTACGATCGATTTTTAAGTGAGAAAAATGGTGGAAAGAAGCACACCTTATCTGTAAAGAAGAAAATATCATCCAACAGTTCTCAGGTAAAAATATAAATCAATAGCTGTTTGATTGTGTTGTGAATTTTTAAGATAAAACATGCATTTTTGGTTTCAAGATAAGATTCAACCAAGTAATCATTACATATAATTTTCAAGAATTAAAGAAATTATCGTATATAAACATTGAAACAGAACATATTATGCTAAAAGTTATTTATAATTTTGTTTCAAAATTTTATTTCATTTCTAACCAGTATAAATATTGTAACTTTGTAGTTGACTAATTCATTGTTACATATGTATATACGTATTTTATTACATGCTCTTACATATACACTTCTATTACAATATTTTCTACTCATTTGTTGATTCTTTAACCTCATACTGCGTAATTCTTAACAATTTCAATACTAAATGCAACAATAATTTATTAAGGATGTACGTATTTAATAGTTAAAATAATAATTTTATTGTGTAATATAATGAAATTGTTCAGTTCTTAAATAAAGTGAAGTGTAGGAAGCCTTGAAGCTCGAAATTCGAAGTAAAAAGTAATAACACGAACACAATGTTTATCTTTGTCTTAATTAAATAATCGTGCCTGTTCGGACAGGATTAACCCATCCTCTACTACTTTCTCAATTGAAAGATGAGAACGTATCGCGGAGAATCATTCGGCTATCGAATTAACCCATCCTCTACTACTTTCTCAATTGAAAGATGAGACGTATCGCGGAGAATCATTCGGCTATCGAATTTAATGACAACAATACGTATTACGTGACAATGAAATTTTTTCTAATCTATCGGTGGCGTCTTTTCGATGGCGTCGTTTGTTCGACTCTTTTACTTCCATTTATATCTCATTAATAGTATCATTTAATTAATACGCGTGTGTTTAGGGATTAATTGATCATTACGATAACGAAATTGTGTGGTGCTTTGAAACTTTTCGCACAAATTTTTCTTTAATCGTCGATTTCACTTATATGGTTATCGGCAGATCATCTCGTACGTTTTTTTAATAGAATTCAAAGTTGATTATCATTTCATTTTTACATATTTACCGTCATTTGACATATTTGTTTTAATTTTTGATCTCTTTTTATGCGGGTTATTTCTTGATCAGAGATAGCATAAAATGCATGGACATCACAAACATTTCAATTGTTTCAATTGAAACGATTCAAAGTAAGATCTTACACGCATTTTTCGTGGTATTTCTTAAATATATTTAGCTGTGAAATTTTGATGTGATATATTACTAATATGCATACTTCTTATTTTAATAATGAACAACATTCAGAATACAATAATTGTCTTTCATTTACAGTATTCAGTATTGAGAAATACTTTATAATTTACAACTAATATTTTCAGTACATATTCAAGTTTCTTGATAATCATATTCTAGAAAAATAGCAGTATTTTCTAAATGAACGTATTCCTTGCTTTCTCTCTACAAATCAGTTTTATTTTCAGAAAATTTTTGTGACCGAGCGCAATGCGGTCGGTAGAGTCAGTGTTTGTTGCGCAATATTTTAATACTTTTCTGAGCAAAATGGCTCTTATTAAATTAAATTATTAATTCATTTAATTTGTAATTCGTGAATTTAGAGCCAGTGAGTCCGTCGATTGCTATTTAAATGTGCGCGTTGATAGTCTTTTAGTTTTCTTTTTTGTATTTTTTCTTCTTCAATATTCGTTTTCGATTGAGCGTCAATGCTCAAGAAGATAAGGTCTTTCTAAGAGATCAAGATTGTAAGTAGTTTTATATATTGTACCTTAAATTATTCAATTTCTCAAATTTAACAACAAAATATAATGTTTAATGTTTGTTACAGATACTTCACAGGATCAATTTTTTTGCATTTTTTGGAGAAAATCCAACGGTGACTCGAAAGCCAAAAATGTAAAATGTCTTTCATTATCTCCAATTTAAGATTTTGTTTTTTTTTAAATACAAAATTCTAATGTTTAATGTTTTGTTACAAATTTTCTACAGTCTCCATTTCTCCTAATCCTCCAAGAATCTTGCGACGCTTCAAAAATTAAAATTATAAGTATTTTGGAATGTATTTAAATGTATTCTCTATAGTTCTTTTTTTATTGAAGTCGAATGTAAAGTTATAATTATAAAATAAAAATACTTCAAATTATTAGTCCCAATTTTTATCATTATTAAAATTTAAATTTTCACAAATAACACTGTGTCTTTAGAAACAAAATGTTTTATGTTTTTTAAGAAATTTCCACGGCGTTTATTTCTAGCATGGGATTCTTAGTGGTACCTATTTGGTGAGGATCTTCACGATAACTTTCTCTGTTCCAGTGCAGCATTGGTGATAACATTCTTCGCATCTGTATCGGGAGTCGCATGCATTTATGTTCCTCCGGTCACTCAATCGTGTCGTAGGACGAAAGATCCGAATCGGCGCGGGTGACTGGTTGTATATGTAGAATTTTTGATGAGCATAGTGACCGAGTGACATATTTTTTATGTCCGTGAATAGGGCTTCTTTCTTATCGCGATTTTAATAATTAGGATATGTACATTTATCGTAATTACTTATAAAATCAAAATCCCTTCAATATAAATGTTTGCAAAAGTAAAATATTTATATGAATATCCATATGAATAGATAAATTATAAATATTTATAAATAATTATTATTAAAATGATTTCGTTTGAACATTTCATAGTAGAGAAGACGGATATTCTTCAACTTCCACTTCGTAGCTATGAAAGATTCAGTTATTACTTACTGATATTTCTGATATATTTTGTTATAATAATTAATAATTTTCAATTTCATCTTCCATTTTATAATACCATTAAATGATTTAATTAATTAAATTTTATAATCATGAGCTTCAGTAGAATTTGAATATAATAGATTAGAATATAATAGATTAGAATATAATAGATTAAAATATAATAGATTAGAATTTTTCCGCAGAAAAATGTATAAAATTTTATGTGCAAAAAGATACTTCGCGACAGGTAGATTTTTGAATCAAAACAACAAGTTTGGACACTGCTTTCGCACTTTCGAAAATGTGTTTTAATGAAGAAATCGCCTGAAATTATTTCCATTAATATTTAATTTAGAATCAATTGTTTGATTTTGATTGTTTTAGTCAACTGTTAAATCGTATCATTTTTAACAAATTCAAGTCTTGTTTATTATCTTTATTTTCTTGCAATTTCAATAATTTCTCAAAAAGTAGAGTCATTGCAGTTTAAAAGAAAATAATACAATAGTCCGTTAGATACAAAGTACATAAACTAATCATTTCTTTAGTTCAGGATTTTTAGGTTTAACTCCTTCCATGTTCATTGTTAGAATCTCATTCATGTTCCTAGGTGGGTGAAAGACATTGGGCATAATGACCATAGATTGTAATTTTATAAAAAATTTCTCAGCGATTGACAATATGTTAGCGTATTGTATTTGCACGACGTATTTTCCACATTTGTGTGTGTAGTTAGAATGTGAAATTGTATTTTGGAATGTTTTTATTGTATAATGTATTTATACTATAAGTTGTTTATATTTACTATAAGTTGTAATATGTATTTATACTATAAGTTGTAATATTTCAAATATGGACGCACTAATTTGAAGTATGAATTTATTACAATAATACCCATTAAATACACTATAATTATATTATTAATTATACGATCAATTATAGCAATGATTCCAAGTTAACTTGCACATGTAATTTGTATTGTATTGTATTGTATTTTTTCTCAATTATTAACATCTTGCATATAGCTATAAATTTGTTTTATTTACGTTTTATATAACGTAAATACCTATAATTCCGAGACAAAGATCGTGCAACCTATTTCTCTATTTTCATCATTCCGTGAACAGAATCGATCGGTGGAACAGTAATAAAAATGTGGTAACCAAGTTAAATTTTTAGATTTTAGATTAGATTTTAGATTAGACAACTATGCTTTCGTCAGAAAATTCTAAACTGTCCCTTTAACTTGCTTTCCATTTGTCATTCTGCACGATACCAATGTGATGAAGGGAATTGGAAAAAGAGTGAGAATGACCAATATTCAGTGAGAATATATCATTTTGAATTCGTATAAAATTTCAATGAAATATGTTAAAATATGTTATTAAATTTTTAACAAAATTGCAGTTAGTTCCGTAGTATACTACAGAATCCACGCTAGTAGTTAGTATCCACGTTAGTAGATGCATAAACACGGGGTGTAGACGACTATGATTTCTAAAAGAAATAATACTGTCTTACGTCAAAAAAAAAAAAAAAAAAAAAAAAAAAAAAAAAAAAAAAAAAAAAAAAAAAAAAAAAAA
>NIPQ01080737.1:0-22759 GCA_002806875.1 Lepidotrigona ventralis hoosana | reverse complement strand
TGTCATCCTCCTTGTTATCATACCATTCGCGTAGTTGCGTCAGGGCGTAGCAGAACTACCTAAACCGCAAATATTTTCATCCTTCGTCGACCTCTGTGGCGTGGCTCTTTCGAAATGGTACACGATCATCTATACTACAGCGAGATCGCAACAAGGCTCAAGAGCCAATAGGGGGGAGGTATTATGCGTGCAATCCCTTCTATTCGAGATCATTATTCAATAACGACGTGTGAGCCGCTTCCGCAATTCGCGTTCTTCTATACTACAGCGAGATCGCAACAAGGCTCAAGAGCCAATAGGGGGGAGGTATTATGCGTGCAATCCCTTCTATTCGAGATCATTATTCAATAACGACGTGTGAGCCGCTTCCGCAATTCGCGTTCGCGTCTTATTCTCTTAGAATTCGTATCGGGGAGAAAGTCGATTGGAATTGTCGTCCGATTATTCTGATTACAGGAATAGCATCGTGCCACTGGGGCACGAAATTATTTCTCTTTACACGTGCATACACCACGGTGTGCAATTAGCCAATCTATCAAACCTGTACAAGACTGTTTCTTAATCCATTAAACTGCAATCTCTCCAGATGAACAAACAGCGATATTTCTGTTGCGCAGTGTGCATTGAAATCTTAAATAAATAGATGTTGATAGATATTTCAACGAGGTGAAGATTCCGATATTTCAACGAGGTGAAGATTCCTACTAGGCAAGGCTAGAATGACAATAAAGCCGATCCCTTTCCCTAAAACGAAACACTGGAGCGAAACAATGGAGGAAAGATTCTCTTGTTCTATTATAAAAATCTTTTGTTCCTACTACAAAAGTATTCACGCAGCAGCACCATANCGTTAAACGGCTTATTACTTGGCCAGGATCCCGTTTTCTCATGCGCGATCCTTTTTTGGCGACAGCGCCCACCGCTGAAGCGGCTCTACAAACATCGAGACCGCGAAGGAACAGCTTCTCGATGAAGCGTTTCGCCGATGAACCTCACCTCTGGCATAACACGAGCAGCAAGATAGATGAATGCGCGGATAGCGCGCCAAAGGGCTGGGTCTTCTCAAAGCGTATCGGTGTGTTCGGCGACTCGATCCGTTTAGAAAGCATCCTAGATCTATTCTTTCCGTGGCCAGGTATACATTGTCTCTCTCGAACGGCTGTGCTATCCTATTATCGAGTCTCTAGCTCACGATTGCTCCGTTTTTTGCGCGAGCCGCACCCCTGGCACCAGCTAATTCGAATACGCTGGCAACCCAGCCGACTCTATCGATCATCGAATCACGCTGATTTCTGTATTCTCCGTATCTAACGTTCCTCCTCGATTCCCGGCAGGATCTCTTCTGATCCGACTCCGATCCCAGGGATCCGATATTCTACGAGTTGAATCTATTACCAGCGATCGGGCAGATAAGGGTATTAATCTTCATCCAAGTTCGTCGTACCAGTTTACTTGGTTGGACCGAAATTGAAGAATTTAATATCTATCCGATGTGGATAGGGTCACTGGGTCACGCATCGTGTGAATTTTCCTGAGAAACTTAACTCGTTTGATCTTCAAGATCGCGAAGCCCAGCGAAGTAAAAGTTGAACGGCAATAAGCAGATGAAAAATGTACGGAAAAGAATGTACGGTGTGATTTATGATTTTCCGATGAAGTTGATTTTACTTTTGCTCCAGTCACTCTCGATCGACAATCGTCAAAGGGAATCTGCGAAAGCCACAGGACTATAAATCGATAAATCGATTTTAGAAATTAAAGAGTTTACGTAACTGCGAGGAGCACTCCGAGATAACTCGTTGGGGGAGTGAGATGGATTACCTCATCGATTCAGGAACTTTCTTTCGCTTATTATAAGCATCATATGGGAAGAAAGTATGACCGATTACGCAAGAGACATTTCACTCACCCTTCAGGCGATAGACGTCTAGTAGAGTAAGTAACTAGACAAGATGTCGTAGCAATTATATCGGAAGGACGCCATCCGGCGTTTCGAGTAGACTAGATCTAATCGCTGAGTCTGCTGGTCCCTCTTTAAATCGAAATTACCTTGCAAATTTACGCGGGGCTCAATTCTAGTTCTACGTACAAACGCATCTTTTTTTTTCCTCCACGTGGCTTTCTTCCCTCTTACGCTGCGCAGCGCAAGGAAATGAACACATTCTCACGAGGAGCATAATCATATCCACCAATAACGCAACATCAATTAGTATTTCTATACCACGGTAATGAAGACCGTCGGGGGGAAGCTTTCTAATTATAAGCTTCAAGAGCTAACTTTATACAAAAGCGACAAAAAAAATATCGTTCTGATCATGATCTATCGTTCGTGAGAAAGATCAAACGGACCATTCGATAATGAAGTGTACAGAGAACGCCAACAGGTCACCGAGGGGTTAATCGCAGCTGCTGTGATTCGCGAAGAAACGAAAAATCTCTAGCTGGCAAAGATTAAGCCGATCTCTATGCGCGTCGCCGCGAATCGACCCGGTAAAAGTGAATAAGGAACTGAACTGTTCGCGCCAGTCCGCTCCGAGGCAAAATCGAAGGCGACGTAGGCGAGAGAGGTAAAAGATGGTTATTGGGAAGCGATCACGTCGAGGCGTCTGCCTCAGAGCGTGAGTACGGTGACCCGAGGGGAATCGTTAAGCGGAAAGTTACGTGCCGATCGGTAACACCAGAAACGATTTGGAGCGGCCTCTCGTATACGTACACGCTCGCACACCTACATGAAATTACGTACCATCGGCACGGCTGATGCGCAACGCATCACGTTGCGCAATAATCGCGCGCGGTTGCAGATCGTGCGTTGCTCTCTATAAGCCATCCCATCTATCGTGGATGATGATGATGATGATGATGATGACGTCGCGCGACCCCGCACGATGTTCACCGCACGATGTCGAATACGAAATGACCGATATAATTACAAAGAGGGAACTCACACTCAGTTGAAATCGTAGTTGGACGTCGCAATCCTCGGCGTATCTAAGAAAGATCGTCGCGGTCATCCCCGTCAAACACCACCGCTCTTCGTTCTTTTTTCCACAAGCGATTGTCTCTTACCAATCAAAGAAGCATGCCACCTTAGCAGCGTATAATCTTTCTTCTTCTATCAGCCATGTCGCCCCTTCGCTCGTCTATATTTCTTATACATGCCAATCTTACTTTCATGTCGACCCGATTAGCCGACCTTCAGGTCCGACGAGAGATGCCCGCCGATCTGTATCATCTGGTGCTTGCGCAACCACCCCTCATCCTCTCTTGCCGAGGCTCATCTTCGGCCGCCTTCTCCCTCGGTTTCTTTCTACTCTTCGTCCCTCCTACAGCTCCTTCCTCGTCGCTCGTTTGTTAACCATGTTCGCGAACTTCGCCGAGGGACGCGGCACCGGGTGTTCACCAGAGCCGATGCTGTTTCCAAGAGTCTTCCTCCTGGGTGGGAGGAAGACGATTCTCCGGCCACGGATCGGTATATAAGCACGGTTGCTTCGACCTGAATCTGCACAGACCAATTATTGCTATCGTTTGACGATAGGACGTTTCATTGTGCGACCGGTATCATCGGGGAGGTTCGCTTTTCACAGAGATCGAACGGTTCACCAGCGAGATGAAATCGGTACGAGTCGCATACGTTCGTTTTCACCCGCGATAGGTGGCGCGATATCTTCGAGCGCTTCCGGTTTTTCATTACTCGAGGGCCGCGGGTCAGTGATGTCGAGCGTGAAGTTAGCGATCTGAAATTTGATCAATTTTATCCTGGTATAATCCTTCTTTAATATTGGAAAAGAAAAAAAAAACACCAATCTCTAATATTCGTCTTCGCATTTCCTTTTTGATATTGATTAGAGTCGGTGGACTAAGACCAAGTTAGTGTGCTTAGGAAAACTTTCTCAGTGAAGAAAATTACATCCACTATTTCAATTTTTAAATAATTTTGAAATCTCGCATGGTATCTTCGACGGTTATAGTTACTGACAACTATTTTAACAGCTCGCTGTCGCGCTGTTAGCGGTCATTGGTACGTGTCGCTCGGCCCGACTAGACAACACTTACCTTCCCCCGGGCAATGCGGGCACTGCAGGAGGTGCAGGATTGATACAAGCTCCGAGTCGTGGCCATGGTGGTCCAGGTGGTCCTGGAGGACCTGGTAGACCAGGTGGACCAGGTGGATCAGGTGGACCAGGCGGCCCGGGTGGACCTGGTACATATGGCGGTGGTGGCGGTGGAGGTAGTCCCTTTGGCGGCGGTGGCGGAGGTGGTCGTTTTGGTAGCGGCGCTGGAGGTGCCTACGGAGGACGTGAGTATTATTTTTTATTTTATTTTTGGGCTTCGTAACGCAGAGAAAATAATATAAGATGTTCCCGAGATATCAACTCATTTGATTTCAGTAAATGACTTGATGATTTGATTTGAGAATTTGATAATTGAATAATTTGAGAATTTGAATAATTGAATGCGCAACAGCTACATCTAATGAAGTTTAACGATTGATTCTCCAATATCGTTGAAACAATCAGTTCCAGCAACTTTTTAATTACTTGCACGTATTTTTTGAAAATGTCTTTTCCTATGTCTGCCAATTGCCGCAATTTTCTTCGTTCAGTGGTTCAAAGCTGGTTTTCAATAAAGCCGACAGAATTATTGAGCTTCCTATAATAAATTGTTGTATCTTGCGGCATGCAATAGTCCAACTAAATTACAGCTTATAATACCGTAATAGTATAGTTAGTATCCCATGTTAGGCTTCATGATTCGCTCCTTACATGACGATATTATGGTTTATTGAAAATATCATTGCCTCCATATAAATGACTTCTCGAATTCAATCCTCGCTGCCGCTTTTTATTATCTAATCCTAATATCACGTTCCTGAGTGAAAGGCAATAATAATGATTTCATGCCTTTTGCGAGAAGATATTGCAATTACAGATTATCAAATCAATACCATGTGTTTGATCGTACGAAATTATCGCAGTAATTATACAGACTGTACAAGTAACACTTGGTTGAAATCTTTCAGCAAAATTTTCATTGTATGCAAGTGAAAAGTTTGATGCTTTCAAACTCTCTTATTCTCTTCTTTCTCGTGTCTCATATTCGATCTACGTAGAAGTGCAACTTTTTATACTTGCGCATTACACAACCAGGAGAAAACATGTACTTAACCAGAGTACTCGTCGCGTACTCCAGCGCTATATATTGTTTTTTTTTTCTCGTTAGTCCCGACCAAATCATTACCTCTCGTCAGTGCGAACATTTCACACATCATTAAAATCATTATTGCCGTAAAACTTATGCGAAGGAAAACTTGTTGTGCGCGGGGAAAAAGTTAGATGTAACAAATTACCCAATCACGGAGGAACGGGAATTACCGGGAACGTTTATCACAGTTCGTTTCGGTAACACGACGTGCACATAGGGAAAATCATTCGAACGATCGTGAAGCAGTTGTGTCACGTTACATCAGAAAATAGGGAAACATCGCAGCGTGATGAGAGGAGAGAAATCACACGCGATGAGAGACAGTTGGTCGGTCGAGTTGCGTCAAAATATGTAAAGTATGCTGTGAAACCGGAGTTCGTGTCACGGGGACGAAAGAAAAGTGAAAACCGTCGTACAACATGAAGCGCCTAATCACTTTATCCCTCGAGGCGCTCCTTTAATGAAGACACACCGGCGCAGTCCCAGTAACGACGCTCTCGAATCCACTTACGTACGATTCGACGATGGTGAGAATCCTCGCTGGATTGCGAAAATAAGAACATCAAAGCGTCTCGCGTGTGTCTCCTTTTGTATAACACGTCGTCGCGGCCGACCAGGTAATTAGACTCCATTCAGTTACGGATTAATCTCGAGTGCATTCGCGGATTTCACCTGATATGATGGCGCAACCGTAGTGCAAGATTGCACGGGTACGCTGATCAATAAAAAGTCGATTACACGCGACAGAAACGGGAGACGCGTTCTACTCGAATCACTTGAAATTCCGACTGGTTTGTTGTTAGTTCTTTTGACTTCTACGTACGACCGCTCGATCATCAATTTTCTCAGGCTTAAAAGTCAATTGTACAGAAAGGGCACTCGAGTCAATCAAAGTCTACGGTAACTCGGTTATTTTAAGGCATCGTCCGAGTTAAATTAAAGCTCTCGCTTTTTCGTTTTCCAAAACGTTGAAAATTTGTTCGAATTCATGCTTTAGCTAGTGGAGGCGGTGGTGGTGGACCAAGGGGAGGACCCGGAGCAGGCCAAGAGATACCTATCGTCTCGTTCAACAATCAGAATAGCGGTGATGGCAACTACCAATTCAGCTACGAAACAGGAAATGGTATCAGTGCGCAAGAAACGGGTCAACTGCAAGGTGAGATCAGGGCCATTCTAGTTTCCCAACAGCGATATCCCTCATGTTCCTTTTCTTCGCGGTTCGTCGATGCCATTTCTAGCCGTTATGAATATTCCTATCCATCATTGTGCGCGGCCTCGAATCGTTCCGTTTACAATAGAACCGAACCGGTGAACGCAATAACAACGCAACTGCTAAAATGTGACTTCCATCCAACTCGCTCTCGGTACTTCAATTTCCGCCGGTATTTTACTTGCAAAACAGAGATTTCCAAAATTGATAATATTTCAACATCTTCGTGGAAGATTCTTCCATGACGAGTCTTCGACATAGTAAAATGTTAAGAAGCTTCTCAAGAGAGATCATGCCACAGGTCTCCGTCTGAGTAACCACATGTCCTAATTTCGGCCAATTCAATTCGCGATGAATGATTACCGAACAATGATTATTTCTAACAAGCTGGAAAGTGCTCGCAAAAAATGCTCCATACGTGATGCAATCCAGCCAAGCACGTGTTGCGTCAAATATTCATACTTACTTCTTACTCTCCTAGGTAACTCGGAAACAGTGAGCGGATCATACTCGTACACCGGACCCGACGGTGTACAGTATAGCATCACTTACACCGCGGATGAAGAAGGTTTCCATCCTCAGGGCGCACATTTACCAACACCGCCTCCGATTCCGCCGGAAATTCAACGAGGCGTTGAATTAGCATTGGCAGCTGAGGCCAGAGGTGAAAATCAAGATACTTCCGGTGGTGGTGGTGGCGGCGGCGGCGGCGGCGGCGGATACTCTTCAGGGGGTGGATATAGTGAGTGTTCCATCAATGATGTCTTGTGTCAGGAATCCTTATATAAACAACAAAATTATGTGTAGTAGGAAATTTGGGATGAAAATATTTCTTGGCTACTCTTATTTTATTTAATTAAATTACTGTTTTTTTTTTTTATCAACAGCCGGTGGAGGTGCTGGTGGTGGCGGAGGTGGATACCCTTCAGGAGGTGGATATAGTGAGTATTTCATCGATGATATCCTGTTTTAGAAGTCCTTGTATGAATAATAGAATTATGTGTGATAGGAAATTTGGAAAGAAAATATTTCTTGGCTACTCTTATTTTAAATAATTAAATTACTGTTTTTCTTTTTTTATCAACAGCCGGTGGAGGTGCTGGTGGAGGTGCTGGTGGTGGCGGAGGTGGATACCCTTCAGGGGGTGGATATAGTGAGTATTTCATCGATGATATCTTGTTTCAGAAGTCCTTGTATAAATAACAGAATTATGTGTGATAGGAAATTTGGAAAGAAAATATTTCTTGGTTATTCTTATTTAATTGATTAAATTACTGTTTTTTTTAATCAACAGGCGGTGGAGGTGCTGGTGGTGGTGGAGGTGGTCGAGGAGGAAGCGGCAGCGGTGGATCTTATCAGGGTCCAAACTCGTACCAAACAAGCTCGGGTGGATACCATTACTAGACAACACCGCACAAGTCATTACGTATTACACGATCAGTCTTGTTCCATTGCAGTAATATCATTTAAAGGCGGACGTATGTACATAAGAATATATCATTTATGTAACTTTTTTATTTATATAAAATATGAGAACTTTATTTATGATGTTTCTTTTTGTTCCCTGTATTGTTCCAAGTTTTTACTTCCCTTTTCACAACGTTGCTATCGAATTCTGTCCACAGAAAGTATTTGTTCGGCGACATTTTTAAGCATTCTTTATTAACATAAACAATTATTGTGACATAATTTACATTTATATTATTATATTTTCGATATAACTTTTTAAAATATTCCTTTGGAGGATAGAATCTAGAAAAAAAACTTGAAGAACTGATTATATATTAAGACACGATACACAGACTATGTAAATCCACGTATTAAATTTGTACATTAGAGAAAAGAAAATCTTAAATAATTTTGTTAAATATCACATGGTGTTTATACATCAATAGTTTGAGTGGTAGAATCTACGGTAGATTTTGTCAATTCATTTCCTCTGGCGAATTGAATGAAAAGCTGTTCCAACGTAGCTGATAAAACAGCGTAATCTTCAATACAACTGTATTGTATTTTTAAATTATTCATTGTACTGTACATTTTCTCCCAGGTCGTACCAATATTACTCACATGATACGCGATAAGACACTGTGAATTAGAAAATGAAATCAATGAAAATTTTATAGACATAAATCTGTAAATGTTTCACGTTAGTCCAGAATTATTACCAAATTCTCATCCCTAATTTCACACGATAGAGAGGACTCCATAATTCTTTTTATATCGCTGACATCATCGTCCGTTCGACTGGGATTTAATTTAATGTGAATATCGTAACCAGCGCCGAATCGTTGCTTCAATTCCTGACTTGCACCGATGCAAACCAATTGACCTTTCACCATAATGACTAGTCTGTTGCACAAAGCTTCGCATTCTTCCATGCTATTACGAATATTTTTTTTATGCAAATAAGGTTATACAATAATTTTCAGTAACATGTAGTATCCAGTCGGATAAAGTACCTGTGAGAAGTAAGTATAATAGCTTGTCCTATTGTTTGACAGGACTGAAGAATATTCCACAGCGATCTTCTAGCCGCTGGATCGACTCCCGTCGTTGGTTCATCCAATAAAACGAGAGTTGGATTCCCAATAAGTGCCATTGCAATATTCAAACGCCGTTTATTCCCTCCGCTATAAGTACCACTTGGTTGATGCATACAAGCATTTAAATCTAATGCAACAAACACAATTGTAAATTTACATGACGATTATTTGAAGTAAATTTAAAAAAAAAAAAACAAATACGACTTACTAAGCCTATTAATCCATTTGTTAACTTCTAGATCTATTTTCTTTCTGGGGATACCGCGAAGCAATGCAAACAGTCGCAAATGATCGAATGAATTCAAGGAATTGAGTAATACATCAGTTTGTGGACAATATCCCATTTGAGCAAGATACTACATGAAAAATTTAGAAAAATATACTAAAAATAATATTAAAAGAGAAATGCAAGAGAAATTATATATTACATTTTTTCTATCAGTATGAATTTCTGATTTTCCTAAGTACATTGCTCCACTGTTTGGTACTTCTTCACCAGTCAATATTCTAAATGTGGTGCTCTTCCCAGCGCCATTAACGCCAAGCAGTCCAAAACACTCTCGTTGCTTTACTCGGAAACTAATTTCCTGTACTGCCATCAACTTCCCGTAATATTTACTTAATTCATAAACTAAGAACAGGCTATCGTTACTAATCTCTGCGCTTTGTATGTAATTATTTTCGATAGTAGTAACTGTTTTAGTTGGTTCCTCGATGATCTTTTTCGCACCTATATATCGTATAAATTTTCATTTAATTTCTTCTTCCAATTTCTCTTAAAGAAATGAAAATACTATACCACGGTTTTTCAATTTTCTAATTTCTAACGCCACTGCATGCTTCTCCTTTTTCACTTGCTCATCTTGTATATCACATGGATTCTTCAAATTTTGTTTAAATATTTTAGCATACAATTTATAATGTAAATTTTCCTCTAAAATAATAAGTATAGCAAAATACATTAACGGAGTAAGAGACAGGTATATGATGCAATCTCTTAAATTCATATCTGTATCGTTATTAGAAAAATAAGAAAGTTGATTTTTGCATACTCCGTCCGCGCAATTCAAACCTAAGAAACATCATAATTATATTACACATTGTTGAATTAAAAAATTTATTAAAATATATTATTGATATTAATCCATACCACAACAAATATCCTTGGTACCCAAACAAACTACTTCTTGTAGTCGATTTGGTAATCGACGACATCTCGCGTTCTGTATGGATACGTTAAAGAAAGATAATTGACCATGAAATAGGCTCACGTGAGGTATTAAACGAAATATTCCTTTTTGAAATGAATGAAGAATTTTTAAGCGATTAAACGTATAGGTCACTTGATGGAAAAGATATTGTAATAAAACTAGAATATAATAAAAAAAAATATTAGTTTATCCATTTTGTATTTTTCATTGTTTTACAATTCAATAGTGTGTTATGACTTACCCAATCCAATTGGTACAAGAGTTAGAATAGTTATTACGGTACTTCTTTGTTTATTTATAAAACTAAAGATATATGATATGAGCAAAGAATTCATGCCAAAAAGTAGCAATAATAATATCATCGTCACTAAAAAGAAATAAGAATATATTAAGATTCAATTTTCATTCATTTTTTTATGTAATAATTCTTAATATTATCTTACATATTTCTATCTTGTAATACAGCCGTATATCCAAAATAACATCCATAATATAGAATCCCGTTATGATAATAAATATAGACATTGCAAGAACTACGAAATCGAAAGTAAACATAGTAAGCCAATATGAAAAAGAACTAACTCCCGTCATTCTCTGAAGTTGCTTCATTTTGCTTTCCATTTCCTGAAAAGGGTGAATAACGAAAAGTGCAACAGTTTTAAAGAAGAAACAACAAAAAACTAGTGTTCTCGTCAAAGAGTCAACTTCTGGCATCTTTAACATTGTTTCAGACAAAGCATTTGGTAATTTCTGACTTGAAAGATCAATAGAGTATTCATCACCAGCCATGCTTTTAATTAGCACATTTGATAATAAATTCAAAGTTAAAGGTATACTGTGAATTGCAATTCCAGAATAAAAACCATTAACAAATAAGACTTCGTCAGAAATATTAAATTCCGCAGAAACGATATAATTGTTACGATACTCTGCGATATTTTCGACCGCCTCGTCCAATAAGGCTTGTGTAACGCTTGTATTTTGTTTCACTTCTTTTGCGAATCCACCAAAATATTTTATTATATTCGCATACTCCGTGCTAATGGTCTTGTTTGTAGAAGAATATAGAACTTTTGGATGTCTATACATATTGAGTTCTAGAGGAAATACATTTGTTGAATCACTAGGTGTATCATAACTGAAACCTATTAATACGGCCGACAAAAGTGGTAAAAACAATGTTAGTAATAGATTAGTCAAATTCTTTTTAGTATATATCAATTTCTTATGATATAGTGCCAAAATTGATTGTATAAATAAGCTCCAGCCTTCTACTTTTTGCGATGGAGGACAGAATAATTCGTTCAAATGTTTTCCAGTATCCTCATTTTTAATTACTCTTAAGAATACTTCTTCTAATGTGATAAGCGATACACTAATCCCTGTAACTCCCAGATTCTTTTTCTGGCTTTCAACATTATCCAAAGATTGTGGTAAAGTTTCAGTATTAGGTACGCTTAAGATGATTTTCTCACTATCAATGCTTATTTGTTGCGTTTTTGGATCAAATTTATTTATAACTTTATCTGCATTGCACCATGATTTTGTTGACAAAGTAACTTCTATATGACCATAACCATATTGTTTTTTCAAAAACATTGATGTGCCATAACATTTTAACCGCCCTCCATGTACAATGGCAATTCGATCTCCAAGTATGTCAGCCTCTTCCATATTATGTGTACTAATTAAAATTGTTTTCTTCCCTCTTATTTTTAATATAATATCCCATATATCTCTTCTAGTTTCAGGATCCATTCCCGACGTTGGTTCATCTAGAATAATGGTACTAGCATCACCAATAAGAGCCATTCCAAGACATAATCTTCTCTTTTGTCCTCCAGACAATGTACTTGGAAGAACATCCTTTTTTTCACATAATTTCAGCTTCTCAAGTAGAGTATTAACATTACGTTTGATTTCTTGTCGCTTTTTATTTGCACCTTTCAGCTAAAATATCAAGTATGTTTTTCAATTTTTAAAAGCGTTATTTATATTTAATACTATTTAATTTCCATAAATTAAATACTTACTAGACCAAAGAATTCTAATTGTTCAAATACACTTAAATATGGAAAAACCATATTTTCTTGAGGGCATAAGCCCAAATTGTTTCTAATAGATTGCAAGTTTCTTGCGATATTTTGACCATTTATGAAAACTTTTCCTTCAGTTGCACTTATTATGCCTATTATAAAATAATAAATTTAGAGAAATTGAGTATATACAAATATTAAGTAATTAAATTTCTACCTGTCAGAATAGACATAAGTGTAGTTTTCCCAGCTCCATTGTGTCCTAATAAAGCTGTAATTTGTCCTTCGTATAAGTCCATTGAAATTCCTTTTAAAGCTTGGACTTCCTGTTGTAGAATAGTAATTATTAATCTAATCTAATTGGTAGTTAATAGTAGTAGCTATAATAGTAGTAACTAGTAGGAGCTAATGATAATTCAATAAAAATTTAGTGAATTAAACAACTTACTGATTTTCGTAAACAAATACTTTTGTATGTTTTCTTAAGATTGCGAATTTGTATTCCAGAAGTAAATACATCTTTTGCAACTGGCTCAAAATTTTCGTTGTCTACGTTTTCATAGTCAAACTCTTCTATATCATCATCAAAATTTATTTTATTTTTCTTTAAATACTAAAAACACGTGTTATTGTTGTAAACGTATTCAATATATATTCGATATATAGCAATTCTAATTATTCTAACATGTTAACATGCTTCCAACAATTCTAATTATTCTAAATTTACCTTTAAAAAATAAAGTGGATCTTTACGAACTCCATATCTTCCTGGCAATATGGCATTAATATATACAGCGAGGAAAAAATGTAATAAAGCTCCCATAATTGAGAAGAGAAGTATAAATCCACTGCACCCAATAATATTATATTGTGAATCTCCAACAACAAACATGTTTGACCATTGAATACCAGTTACTAAAGATTTTACATATAATTAATATTCAAAAGATTGTAAAATAATATAAAGTAATATAAATAAAAACAAAAAAACTCTTTACACACCTTTAGCCTCATATGCATTTACTTCTTCAAGAAATCTGTATAACATTATATTAGGAAACAATATTCCCAGATATGGTATTAGTGAGAAGACTTCTACTCTTATCAAATTTCCATGAAGTGAAAAAGCAGCGATATAAACAATTGACAGTGTTGTTATCACAAAACGTGCTAGAAAAAATCCATTGTATATTATTCCTCATTTGTTTTATATGATATTTATTTCAAAAAAACTTACGTCTTGAAAAATATGCAGCAATGTGCATACCAAATGATATTAAATGAGTAACATGTACTGTGAGTATTAGCCAAAATATAAAAGTATTGCTATAATACAAGTATGGTTCTACATTTGCAGAAAATGTATTTTTAAATAGTACTGTCATTGGTATCACATAAAAAATACTAAATATAATGCCAATGACTAACCAACTTAATAAACTTTGATATTCTTTTACGCCATTCATTGCCATCAAAACATTTACACCGATATATTTCTCTGTTGTTGCATAGTTTATTTCTACACAAAGTGGAATCATAAAAGCAATAACTGCAAACATACATATCACCAGTCTTAATATTGTATCAAATTCATCTACTTTAACATATGGAGGATAAGGCATTCTTTGTATTGACACCTAAAATAAATAGAACAAATAATATAAGCTAATGACAATGTTAATTATTTAATGTTATAAAAATGCAATACCTTTGTATCTATTATAGGATGTGATGCCGTGCGATATATAAAAGTTTCATCAACACACATTTGTAACTGTACAAACGGTATGGCTTGTAAATATACAGTATGCGAATTATATGTCATTTCATCAAATATATCTTGGTATAACATATTTGGAATTTTAAAGGAATGTCTGATTTTGTATCTTATATCAGTTGTATTATATTGTTCAAATACAAGCGCTAATACTTGTATAGTAGGATATTCAGCTTGTAACAAAGTATAAGTATTAACCATATCATCTTCAGTTAAAAAACCAACTACATTTTCATGTAACAATTTTAAACACATTCGGACATCTTCCAAAATAGTTTCTGTATACAAATTCTGTGGTACATAATATAAAAATGTATAATCTCTATTTATTACCGTCAATTCTTCTTTGGTTTCTATAGGATAATATGTACTTTCATTGACTACCCGAGGTGGTTGCACACTAAAATCTCTCACAGCTTGTATCAACATAAACAAAGCAACTGGTATCAGACATTGTAAAAATATTGTTGTTTTCCAGTGTCTTCTTCTAACTATTAAATTTTTATATAAAAGCAAGCCAAAAATTCTGATGTCGCTTTTCATTTTTAAATCTCAAATAAAATCCTTTGTTTTAATGTAATCAATAACATAGTGCATATGTTTTGTACACATAGACTGATAAACTACGCAATGAAAGTCATGGAAAGTCATAAAGGTATGATGAATAAATTATCAGAATTGATGTATGAATCAGCATATAACAGAATACAATAGGCTTTCCTATATAACCTTGACTATGTAGTTATTAAGTAATGTTTTTTAAATACATGTTTAGAAAATCTTTCCAATTAAATTTTCTTAAAGTTTATTCTTTTCATTTTATTTCAGGTCAAGATTATCATAGCAACTGTATCTGAAAAAAAATGACTAATATAAAATCATAAAGATAAGACTACAAATGTTTGTACATTTATAGAAAAGTTAAAATTTTTAAGATGTACTGAACGTATATAATGTATATAATGTATATATAAAATATTCAAAATACTTGTAATATTTAATCAACAAAATAAAATTCTAGTTAAATTTCATTCTTTTAATCAGATTTATAAAAATGTATGCTGATGATCAATATGTGATGCCACTAATTCTAAGTAACGATTATCATTAATGATATTGTGAGTAATGGTATAGTAATAATAATCAATAATGATAAATTGATATTAAAAAAAAAAAAAAACACCAAGAAAACTAAAATCAATTAAAAGATGAAATACGTTTTACAATATTATTTACAGAAATACATTAATTGCAAGTTACAAAATTTTGATTAATAAAATAGGAACGGAATAAAATTAAATAAAAAGAATTGTGTATGTATAAATACCTTTCAGAAATGGGCTTTCTGTTAAGCCTGGAGCAAATATTTTATCAAAATAGTGGTACCACTTTATACATTTTTACACTTTTATTAAGAACGCGTTAGCATAAGGAAATGCAACAATTCGCTACTAAATACGCGCAATATTATCATTGTTTTCTAAGCTGCATTGAAAATGTCACTGTCAATCTATATGTATGCGCGTAGTTCCATCATGTCATTCATAGATTTATATACACTACAGCTGCGTTTAGATTTTTCTACACTTCCTCTGTCTCTAGATAATAATGTCAGATAATACTATTTTTCAAGATATGAAATAACGAATAAGTAACTGGTGCTATTCTCATCCAAAATGGTGCTATTCATGAAAGTACGTAAGTGAAATACAGCCTTAAAGAAAAAGCATGCTGTCGTCAAATTATGACGTATACCTATACTGTTATGTACAGTGAACTGTGTCTCTGGTATCGGAAAATCAAAACAGATGCATCTAGCTGAGAGCCAATAAGTCATTAAAGACGTAAGTACGTTTAAATTTCTATGCCCAATATACATATAATTGTTTTTAGTTTTAACTTTCATTTTAGATCTAGAACGCGATGTATAATATTACGGTTAAATTAATGAAATAATAGATCACTCATTATTAACGTTAATTTCTATTTAAATAGTAAATGATGTACATGTAAGATACATATACTTGAAGCAATCGTGAAATATTTTTATTATAATTTCAACATTCAATTTTCTGCGAATCTAGATATATATATATATATATACATATATACATATATATATATATATATGTATATATAATACTTGTAAAGAAAATTTCGTCTCGTATATAAAAATATGAAATGTAATTCATCTCAATATTAAAATACTTTACATTATTGTGTATTTAAATAGTAACGTATAAATTAATACTAACGCAAAAAATTGTAAAAATTTTAAAGCTTTTTAATATTTTGTTTAATACTAAGAAATTATTAATTATTTGCAAGTTACATGGTTGCATTTGTTTTTCTTTTTTCTTCTTAACAGACAATGCCATGGATCTTAGCTATTTCAACAGAGATGCAAATCCTAAAATCGAGAATGAACTTTCAAACATCTCTAGTCCAGAGATGTTTGATAGTGACAATGAAGATGATAAAAAGAATATTGAACCATTAGTAAATGAAAAATTAGTAGTAGCTAGTCCTAAAAAACCTTCTCAGGCTGATTTGATTACAAACTCTGATAATAACTTATTAGCCAAAATTAACAAACTATTAAGTGGTGTACCACCACCACCTAAACTTACAATTTGTAGAACAGATTGTTCTGAATTATTATCACGTATTTATGAGAATCAACATTTATTTTGGACACAGTGTGTGTTACCAGAGAAAAACGCAGAAGACATAAATGGGGAATCCCCAGAACAACAGAAAGAGAATATTAGTACAAATAATTATCAGCATACCAAAAGTACTTCTAGAAATTTAAGTACTGCTTTTGATGCTTGTGATCCAATAAATAATATTATTAATAATATAGATACAATAGACTTAAAGAACACTTGTAGTGATAATTTTAGATTAAAGAATGTAGTTCCTAATAATGAAAAAGACATAATCAATGCTGGCGTAAGTGGAACAAAATTTTTAAATCCTAAAGAAGTACAAGAAAGTGCAACTGAGAATAAAATAAAACAACAATCTGAATCAAAACAATCGTTACTTTATTATACTGTTAATGAGAAAGAAGCAATCACTTTAACGTGGCCTGACGCATATCACCATAAATTTCATGAAATATAGTAAGTATATTAATATACTTCTTACTGTTTATAGTATTTGTGGAAAGATATTTAATATTGCTTTATAATTTTAGTTATAACAGAAATAAAGCAGTCGAAGAATTTGAAAACCTTACGCCAAAATTATGTAATAGATATATAGGAGCTGAAACTCAATCTACATGTACTGTATGGTTTTCTAAACCAGTACCAGGAAGTGCCAAAAAACGAAATCATTTAGCTAAACATAATAATGGTCAGAGTCCAACAAAAAGATTGAGTCATTTGACCAGAAGACGAAAAGTATTTTCCAGTGCAAGTTTACAAGGATTAGCACTCAACAACAAAAAATTTGTAGTATTAAACATTAAGTATGCATTAAATGCAAAACATATTTTAAGGAAAGATTTTATTCATTTAAAATATAAAATAATTTTTCTTTTAATATAGAAAACCCATAGTTAAAAAAGGCAAAAGTCCGCGGACTAAGAGTCCACGAGGCAAAAGTCCGAGGGGAACTCCCAAGAGTTCAACAAAGAAAAAAGTAGCTCGTCGGCTTATTTTAGATGGAACTAGTCCGTTAAAGTCTAAAATTGAAATGTCTAAACGTGCGCTCTTTCAAAGCCCTCCTCCTGATCGAGCTGGTCCAAGCAAATTGTTTACAAATAGGTCGAATCCTCAAAGTATTAAACGTGCCTTATTTACACAAAATACAAAGGAGAATGATTTTGAAAAAAGTCAAAAAATAGCTATCGAACCAGAATCAAGGAAAAGAAAGAATGAGGAGGAATTAGAAGGACCAAAATGCAAATGGATAAAAAGTTTATCTTTCGACTGTTCTCACGAGTTACGTAATAATACAATGTCTTCCTGGGAGAGACATTCATCTAGTAATGTAATTGAAAAAAGCAAGGGATCTATAAATGAAGGGAAATGCGAGCTTAGTGATACTCATAGAAAGGTATGTGTACTTCTTCCAAGTACGTTCAAACAATTGTTTTTTTTCTCTATAATATCATATTAATATCTATGTTTAGAAATTACTATGGGCAGTAGCAGAGGCCTTACGAGATAAAGGAATAGGTATGACTCATCCACAATTTAAGCAGTATGCTACAAACTTGGCACGAATCATTAAAAAACTTATGCCTGATCTCGAGAATAAGAATATTCCTCGCAAACCAGGAAGTACAAGTGATCGTATGTTAAAATTAGCAAAATATCACGTTTTGTTTGTAATTGATGCAAGACCAACAAATTGACAATACTCATTGATATATAAAAAAAGATTGACTTAACTTTACATAAAGTACATTATTTATCATATAAATATCAATAATCAAATATTGATATTTGTATGTCGAGGTAGCATATGTATGAACAATAGATTTTATTTATCTGAATATAGTGAGATATTGTATGAAAATGTATTATAACAAATCGCATAAAACAATTAATGCGTGATGTGTAAATGTTAGAACTATGGTATATTAAGATATTTTTTATTGCATAAATATAAACTAAGAGGTTGTTTTTAATATACCTATTTTTTATTAGCGATAAAATATTATATTATATATATATATATATATATATTTATATATATATTTCACAACTTATAAATAATTAATAAAAGATGCTTCTTTGAAAGAAAACAATTTGTAATTAATAATTTTAGAAACAACACATGTGCATATTGCATACAAAGTGCTATCGAAAGTTATGTATGAACTTGTACGAGGTGATTTCTTATAAAAAATAAATATAAGGAATAAAATTAAAATTGAATATTTGTTGAATATATTTAAATTTGGCTAATTTTAGAATTGAAATTCAATAATTTCACAAGTTTTATATGTAAAAATGAATCAGAAATATGAAATAAAATTCATGCTTACGATTATTTCATACATTCTATTTGTAAAGAAATTAAATTTAAATATTTAGCAAATAGTCGCGTATGCATATATCAAGTCAGTTCTCAATTAAATATATTCATAGTCTATTTTCTTAAACGAGAAAAATTTACACATAAACTAAATTCCACACAGAATAACAAAATCGTATTCAGTCAATAATTAACCAATTCATATGTACTAAAGAAATCTTTAAATTTAAGTTTCTCGAAAACGAAACTTTAAATAAAAAAATTTTACTGGATATTTTTCTTTTTATTTATGAAGAATCATTTCTTGTCTGCTTATATATAACTTTCGACCACACTCTGTCTAGCAATTGCTAACATATGACTGTGTCTAAAACGTTTAGGAGCCGAGTAAAAAAATAAAGACTAATCGCGTTGCATTCGCGATACTTGTGTAATTCCCCGCTTTTTAATCAACATTTTGATGGCCCACCCTAGCAATCACTTCGTCCAATATTTGCGTTAATTCCTTATTTTCTTTAGTTTTCTGTTCTACCAATTCGGCCAAAGAGTTGCTCTTTAGTTCCGCTTTCCTTACTAACGCATGAAGTTTTACCGTTTCATCTTCATGCTGTTTTCGTATAGCATCCAATTCAAAGTTAGCTCTGAAATATTTTGCAAATACATAATTTGCGTTTTTCATACTGAAATATCTTTTTTTTTTTTAAATACTTACTTCTCAAGTTCAGTTTTCGCATGGTTCTTCAGTTGATCATATCGCGTTTCCAAACCCTTAATTGTTTCCATATTCTCTTGGATACTTTCTTTCAATACTGTTTCATTACTTTTATACACGGATACGAATCCTTTAAGCCTTTCATACTTTTGATGAACATCGTTGAAAGCGGCTTCTGTGTTGCTTAAATGAACATTTGTAGCTTGCAGTTCTTCTTGGAGTTTTGCTTTTTCTTGTTCGAAATTCGTACGATCCCTTTCTCTTTCTGTAAGTAGTCGACTAATCGATTTTTCATATTCTTCGACTACGACTCTGTAATAATTCGATTATTTACATATTATGTAAATATTTATATTAACAATACTATAAAGATAATGACTTACGTCATTTGAGATTTACTTTTTATCTCTTGCGCTATTTGTGCTTGTAATTTGTTAATTTTCTCTTGAAAAGCATTCTTTTGCTTTTCTAATTCGGCTTCGTATTCTTTCTTTTGTTTCTCTAATCTTTCCTCTAAATGCAATACAGTTGATCTTACTAATTCTAATTCCTTACTCATATTAACGTCGATAATAAATGGTGTGTGTGATTCCGATTCTTCTGTAGGCTGGTCACATATATAGAATATAGATATAAATATACATATTCATCTAACAATATTAGTAAAAATGTTAGTGAAATATGCTAAATACATACTTTGTTTGCCATTTTTTCTTGAAGTTCATCTGTTTTCTGGGTCATATTTGTAGAAACAGGACTATAAAAAAGTAGCCTATCTATAGCTGCTATGGCAGGATTACGTTTAGGAGTATCAGTATTCGCTGGTATTTCACTTTCCCCGTTTTGTTCTTCGTTTGCGGATTGTGTATTACCTTGAGGTAACATATTGGTATCCGCTACCAATTTTTATATACAAGAACGCAATCCTCAGACTATTGACAATTTCCAAATTACCGTAATTCAGTAAAAAATTGAAGCTCGTGGGAACTTGGAAGACTGCGATATAAAATCACACATTAATAAACATTTATTAACATTCGGAAAATTTCTTTATAAAAATGCTCACTTTCAAATGTCGCGCTAATGAAAGGCCCGTTTTCTGAGAATTCCAATGAAGATTTAGAAATATCATTGGCGAACTCTTTAGCAGCAAATTGCTGCTAGTATAATAGTAGCGTCTAATGATATTTGCTGGCTGTTTGGGCGGTGGTAGATGCAAAAGTTCAATCTTGTCTCAATTCTTGTGTGTTCTGAAGAATATTATATAAATAATAATCGTCGCTGTTTAAATGTATCTCTCTTTACAACCGGCCTTCTAAACCAGATACGTTCGACTTCGTTCCACGTACGAATCGTTGAAAATCTGGCTAGGATTCTGGAACACGAAATTCGTACAGATACTTTTTGTGCTTAAAATGCTAAGACTCTGGAAACTGCTTGCAGAGGATAGAATTCCCGGAGTCGAGTAGGTGATCGATCCAACATTGGCGAACTCGCGGGCGAATCGAATCTTCACCTCATGCTGCTCCACACTTTCTGATACAGAGTTGTCGCCGCTACTCTATAAAACAGAAAGAGCACAGTGTTAACGTTACATCAGTTACAATTCATTTTTTCTATTTCGATTATTGTTCACGATTGGTCACGATTTCAAATGAAAGATGAATCGATAACTAATTACAATTTGGAAACAATCCCTAAAAAGGAAGCTGTTGGAGGATGCGAGGTCTAATCTGATCGACGAGAGAAAATCATAATAAACATATAGTTAAATATTATAGTTGGATTTAAATCCAAGAGTACAATTACTCAAAGTCATCCGATTTCTGCGCTTAATTAAGGCTTAATTAATTTATTACATCTCACTTCTGATCTGATTCAAGCTCATGAAAATAAATCTCATTAGAAAGGCGAACAAACTTTTCACGGAGGACAGACGCTTTAGAAAGTAGAATATGTAAACCACGCACTAATCCTAACATACTAACTATTATGCATATATATGTACATATGCACGTATCTACTGTTGATATGTATATATGCACGTATCTACTGTTGATGCTGTTTCACAAAGTAATTCAATGAATATTAATAGTGTTTTTTTTTTCATGTCGTTTCGCTTTTTTTGTAATTATGTAATATTTACATTGTACGTAGATTATGTTTCCATATCGTTTAATTGTGTATATTTTAATAGTTATAATGATAGTATAAATAGTAATAGAGTGACTATAAATATTTAGAATCAATTTAATATTTATAATGAAAATATAGAGATACTGATTAATCATAATTAATTCTATATAGCTGAAATGTGATAACAAACGATCGAAAGATTCAGTGAAAAAGTGATAACTGCAGAAAATTGTAATACTATCCAAATTTATATAAATACGTGTAATAAAAGTATTTCAGTCTCTTAGCAGACAAATTTTTTNTACTGATTAATCATAATTAATTCTATATAGCTGAAATGTGATAACAAACGATCGAAAGATTCAGTGAAAAAGTGATAACTGCAGAAAATTGTAATACTATCCAAATTTATATAAATACGTGTAATAAAAAGTATTTCAGTCTCTTAGCAGACAAATTTTTCCTCAATTTATTTTATTAGAAATGATTAAATTTCTTTATATATAATAAAAGATGATTAATAATGCCAAGTATAATACACTTTTCATGCTAAAAATAAATCTAGATATCACGAACATATGCGTTAAGTGCATAAATAAATACATAGAGTTTCGTATTAAAATTTAACTTATCCACAGTTTTCTCAAATCAAAGATTTTGCCACTTGTGCCACTTGTACAACTTGATTAGAAATGAAAAGAGCCATTATCATATCTTTTTTTACGTCAATTAAGATAAAAATTATTGTTTAAAAAATAGATAGAGATAATCGCGCTTGAAATTAGAGGATGGAAAATTGGCACGCAATGTGGCAATGTTTAATGAGTCATCTTTAAATGCGAATTATAGGCTCGTTGACAATATATTGATTTTATCAATAAAATCAACGACCTGACACGAAAAAAATGAAACACGACGGTAACAATTGAATTTG
>NIPQ01080533.1:0-22759 GCA_002806875.1 Lepidotrigona ventralis hoosana | reverse complement strand
GATTCTATGTGTTTTCTCTCCAGCCAGCCCTCCGACTCTGACAACAGCCTCCTCTCTCTCTCTCTCTCTCTCTTTCGCAGCCCTCCCCCTCTCCACCCTCACTTTCGCGAGGTTCGTCCGCATTTTTAGCGAGTCAGTCGATTGTTGAAGCTTTGCCGGTTCTCGTCTTTTCGTCTTTCCATTCCGCTCGGCCGACCTCTTTCCTCGGCTGTCCCTCGCGTCTTTCTTAATCGGATGATACCGGCATACTGGTGTGTCTTTCCGCATCTGGTCTTTCGTTTTATCGGCCGGTGCATCGGCAAAACTTCAAACACGTGGCACAGTTTCAGACAGTGTCACACGTGCGCTAAATACACACGTGTTTACGTGTATTTACGCGCACATGTGCACGTAATGCCGAGCTGTGTGCAATACAGAAGGAACGAAACATACACGAAAGACCGGTGCACTGTCTTCGACTCCGCCGAGCACTTTGATACGTTCCTTTTCAATTTTCCTTTCCCTCGAAATTGAAGCGCGTCCTGGCGAAGACTTCCTCTGTATATAAATACGTTCGTTCATTACTCTTCCCCCGTGCTCTGCCTGTCCAAGCGACGAGAGAGGGCTGAAAGAGCTGGGGATAAACCCGGCAGACTGCGGGAGAGAGAAGAACCCCCGGAGAGAAAACAATCCCTCCTTCGTGGTGTATCTTTCGCACGGCCATCGACGAAATTGCGGAAACCATCGGACGTTGATTAGTCGACGTTGGCGGCGTCGATCGCGTGGCACTGTCTCGATCGTTGTGACACGCGTGTACGAACACGAGCCACCGTGTTCCTCAGCCGGAGATCCAGAATATCCAGAATATCCATCCTTCCCCCCTCCCTCCTCCCCCTATCTCTCTCTTTCTCACTGTCCCGTAGCTCGTGTTTGCCTGAAAGCTTTTCAAAGTAACAGCTTCTTTCCATCCTTTCAGCGAATCCCTGAACTCCCGATTTCCGCCGATCCGATGAAGCAGGGGATCCTCGCGAGTACACCGGCTGTTTTCGCGCATAAAGGAGCAGAGGACGACGACAACGACGATAACGCCGTCGAAGAGGTCGGCGAAAATAGGAGAGCTGAGCTAGGCGAGTGAACCGAAAGAGAAACGGGCAGGGACAGGACGGGACGGGACGGGACGGGACGGAGAGGAAAGAGAGAGAGAGAGAGAACGAATGAGAAGCGAGGAACGTGGAACGCGGCTGGGAGTAAACGTAGGAAGCGGAGGGTGCATCGCGCGCGCCGGCAACCGACTTTCCCCACAACATTCTCTGTACGAAGGACCTCGCGTACCCTATACAGACGTGAGAGCGCGTCACACTTCGCGCAGTAGGAACCCTTCTCAGTTTAAAGCGATCAGTCCCACCCACTTTGCGACACGTACAAAGCGTCGAAAGTATACAAAGCCCGAAGGCTCGAGGCGAAGCCCGAGCCAACCATTCGAGCTCTTTCTTCCTCGTAGCCCTCCTTCTTCTCTCTCTCTCTCTCTCTCTCTCCCTCTCTGCATTCTTCCCTCTTTCGTAGGCACCTTTCGCCAGCTCGAAAAACCCCGTCCCAGCAACGAGACGCCGCCACCGGCACCGCTCCGCACCGCTCCGTTCCGGCTTTGTAATCCAACAAATTCAGCTTATTTATATTCAATGTGGCGGCGCTCCCACTGCTCCCACGTGCAATGCACGTACGTATTCCACTAACGCGTGAGACACCTCTCTCCACCTCTGTGCCTCCTTCCTTCCTTCCTTCCTTCCTTCCTTCCTTCCTTTCTTCCTTTCTTGACTGAGTAGCGCCCCTGCATTGGGTGTCGCCTCTTCTCTTTTCTCTCGCAGCCGCTCCTCTCCTCTCCTCTGCTCCTCCGCGGGACTCGTTTTATCGGTGCGTACATGTTTTGCACGAGTTTATTGGTCGCGTGCTCGTGTCGTATGTGACCCTGTTCGTGTCGAGAATGGCGAGAGAAACAGAGGGGTCAGAGTGGAACGAACGGGAGGGATATTGTTGCAAGCCGGGTTCGCGTGAACGCATTGAGATGCAACGGCACGGCGGAAGGGAACTCGATCCACGAAACGGGGAGGCGAAATTCTCGACTCCTCCTAACGAGGTGAATGTCGTGCGGATTCGATATCGNAAATTCTCGACTCCTCCTAACGAGGTGAATGTCGTGCGGATTCGATATCGCGCGGCGAAAATTTCGATCCGGGTCCGCGCAGCTTTCAGGTGAATCCGATCCATTCACATTTTTTTCCCCGCTTAATCCACGTTTCTCTCTTACCCACTTGCAACTTTTCTCCCTTTCTCTCCCTCTCCCTCTTCTTCTTCTTCTTCTTCTTCTTCTTCTTCTCCATTCTTTCTCTCACGTAGGTGTGCGAATAATTCGTCGAAAGCTATGGAGAATGTTCGAGGAGGAGGCGTTGAAGCTCGTGGCAAACATCTCGACGAGCTTTGAGCGTAGGCAGAACGCGCGAACGAAGGTCTCACAATGGAGCACGCGAGCGTGCGACTCTATTCGGGTAAAGAACAGTGAAAGACGCGGAGGGACGGAGACAGACAGACGAAAGCAGACGACCTGGTGGAAACCACTTTGCTTTATACCGACGCGCATACGTTCAACGCGAGAAGCCAAAGGGACGCGACGCCACGCCGTGAATCTCAGACGATAAGAACCGCCGCTTTAATACGGCAAATGTCGTGAAATTCACGAGCACGAGGCGTTCAAGCGCGGAATGATATTGACGCGGAAGCTCACGTCGCCAAATGTCACGTTTCGAACGTTCCTTCTAATCCATCTTTCTTGCCAAACATTTCGACGAAGAAATCGCACGTTGCACAGTTTTCAACGTGGAAAATACTCTTCATATTTTTCACACCGTGATCTTCTTAGATTATACGAGTGATCTTGCGATAGAGTTAATTTCGAATTCTTTTTGCAAGTCGACATTTTTTTTTCAGAGACATGATATTTGAATTTAGCTGACAGTTAACTAAAAATTATAAACTTTTCTTACAATTGCTGATAATTGTAACGAACATGGGTACAGTGTATGATATGATGTAATATAACGGTGTGAGTCAGTTGGCACTCATCGTCATCGTCAAATTGCTATTCGAAGTATTATTCAGGATAATTCACATAAACTAAACTTCTTATTCCCTACGAAAGTTAAAGTGATGAAGGAAGTTTTTTCAGAAATTGAAATTATGTGATGATTAATTTCTATATATCATATTTGGTGACTGTTTCAAACAAAGTCACATACCAGAGAAATATAATCAACCAAAATTTCATACTAAATGCCATGTAAATGACTTAAACAGAACAATTTATTTTATTATTTCCAATGCTATATCATTTTTATTCCGAAGGCAAAGCTATTGCAATAAAAATAAAATCCGACATAAGGCTGTTGCGTATGCAATAATACTTCAAAAAATAGCATACAATTGGCATAAAATGCTTATTTATTCAAAAAAGTATTTACATACACACGTGTAGATTTGTATAATGATTCGCCTGTCGCTGTATTTATATATCTATTCACGTAATAATTGTGACAATTTGTAGGAGAGATAGTTGCAACAGAATGATTAATAACGTCTATCGAATGTTCATGGTTTGATCAGCGAAAATATTTCTTGCACTCAAGAATTTAATTTTTGAAAGAAACTTTTCCAACGGGGCTCGTCATTAGAGAATTCGATGGTAGAAATAATAAAGTATATCATCCTAAATTTCGTGGAGGCTTGCATCCGTCGCCTTTAGAGAATGCTAGCTCGCATGACCGCACGTTCGAAATTACAAACAAAATAAGAACATGAGGAACTTCACTTTTGAATCACAAGAATTCGATTTGCAAAATTTGAATTTCATCTGTGAAGAAAATGAATTTCTCAGCAACATTGGAACTACCAAAGTGATCGAGAAGACCGATCTATATATTTTTGCCTTGTGGACGTGAAGCAACGTGCTTTTCACGAGACTGGAACAACTTCTCGCGAAACGTACGAATAAAAGCTTGCGCGATCCGAATCGTGCTGCAAAGTTTTTTTCTATTTCATTTACTCGAACGTCTCTGATGGAAATTTTCATGCCTTTAATCGTCGCCCAGTGTCCTAGTGTTAATTACAATACTTTTTTCTCTCCCCCACCCTGGCCGGTGCGCGCGCCGGAACTTTCCTCGAACGCGTAAATCATTCGGTAGGGAAGTAGTTTCTGAAAGAAGACACTCCATTTGTCCCATTTCCGTCAAAGTTTTACGCGGAGAAAGGTGGCGGAGGGACGGCGTTTCAGTTGTTTCTGAAAGATCGGTAAATTCTCGCGGCGCGGCAAGCGGAAAGCTGCGCGAGGATAAGTTCAAGACGGTGTGTACGTGTTGGACTTCCATCCAACGGTTGGTTCGTTGGTCGGCGTGCACGTACGTAAGCGGTGCACGCGAGCAGCAGCTTCTTCTCGGTAACGCCGTGTCCAGAATACCATGGCGGATTACAAGCGTGACGACGACGAGGGCAGAGCAGCTGTGCTCGGGCAATCGAGCGTCAACTCGAACAGAACGCGCTATTAATCCTGTTTATTCGCGTCTATAGTTTACAGTTAATTCCCCGTCGACTCGCGTAAACAGCCGGACCAGATCGGCAATGTTCTAATTCGTAGTCGTAGTCAAATAATATCGTTTGCCCTGTCCGATTAGGTTTGCCCTGTCTCTCGCCCATAGAGCTCGCGAGTCACTGACCCGTGGTTATCGCTTTTTAATCGTCGATCCCGAGCGTTTCCAGCCTAGCAAATTGCTTTGTGAAACGCGCACGCGTTATTAATCACCCGTCCGATGATATTAATGAGCGTTTGTAACTGGCAGTTACACAGTGTCCGCGGTGCCCCTTCGTCGTGGGAAATTCATTTGATGTCCTTGGAAATCAAACTTTCGTTTGACCCCTTTTCACTGAAAGAAGCACTGTCTTGTTTGCGTCGGATTAAGTCGGCAGCACTCGAAGCAATTTCAACGGGATGAAAAACAGAGAAAGAAACCTCGCGACGTCTCCTCGTAATTGCGAGAAATGCCAAGAAGAAATCGTAAGAACGAATAAGTAAAAATCGGGCTGTGCTTCTTTCACGAAGAAGGTCGTGTCCGGCCGCGCGAGTGCTTCGTTCGAGGCGAACTTTCGATACACGCGTCGTCAATTTTCCACTCGACGACGATCAGGGTTTCTCAATTCTCGCGTGAGCAACGACGTGGCGAAATCTTTTCCCGCGCGCGAGTGAACTTGATCATCGAGCACGACGGCGAACGTTAATTGCGCGCTGTTGATAAACTCCTCGAGATCCACGAGGCCGACTCGCATTCGGTTCTTCTGACAGATACGCGGAGAAAGAGGGAGAAACGTCAAATATCGATCGGCTCGTTTCCGCGCCGAGCACCCTTTCGAATTGTAATTACTTCGAATGCTGCGAACATCGTCCTCTCTCTCTCTCTCTTTCTGTGCGTTTGTTTATTTTTTTTCTTTTTTCTTCTTTTTTATTTTCTCTTGCACCTCGCCGCGTTCAAGTGTCATTCGCGTCATCGAGACTGAAGCTCGAAGCTGGAAATCAAGGGAGAAGAGTGGTAATTTATCTGCTAAATTAAGACGAGCCAGCGAAATCTCGTTGAACACGCGCGTAACTAACACGGTCAGCCGCGATCCGCGATTTATAACGCGCGCGTCCCGCGTTACGTTTAATCGCGGGCACTTAACCGGCGTCGCGCGGGCTGCATTTCGTTCGAAATGCAGCGCCCGGCGGGATAAATTGCCGCGACGGAAATATAAACAGCGCTCGAGTTCAACGGCTCGATTCGACGATTTTAACGAAACGAGAAATAATAATCCAATTATATCGTTACGCAACGAAACCTGCCAGGCGGTGTATCTTTGACGTTGCATCTCGTATCGTGAAAATTCGCCGTTCGCCCAGGGATCTTCTCAAGATACACAATTCGACGCAGCTGCAAACTCGCAGCGGCTCTCTAATCAATATCTCATAAGCATTCCCGGGCGAAAGTTCCGCGGCAAATAAAGCGAAGCCGCAGCTCGCGTTCCATGGCCAATCGAGCGTATTCGCCACACTTATCCGGCGCCGAAACTCTCTCGCGTACGAGTACGCGGCCGCCTATATTAAACGAACCATCTCCAAAGGAGGCAAGGATGGTTCCGCAAGGTTGGTTTTCCAGTTGCGAGCGCGCGTGCCTGCAGACAGTCGGATGCAATTTAAATTAGACAGAGAGAGAGAGAGAGAGAGAGAGAGACTGGCCCGGCATTTAGCCCGTCGTCCGGCGGACCAGTCGTATGTCTTGACCGAAATGTCAGCAGCAGAGAGAGCCCCTCTTCTTCTTTGCCACGTGCAGGGACAGCGAGACAGGAACCGAGCTGGCCCTGTCTCTCCCTTAACCCTCCCGGTTGAAACCCGCTCAAAAATCACTGCGCGAATTACCCCGCGCGAGCGAACCCCGCTGCTAAATCGCATGGCCGCGTTTTGTTTTCGACGATGTCGTCCCAACGAGGAGGGCCACGTCTGTTCTTTTGTTCGGGAGTTCACGTCCAGTGGGGGGAGCGGGGAGGGGGGGGGGATAGGTGCCTTTGTCGAGAATGGTATTCCAGTTTGACCGTGTGCAATTGCGGCATCCTCGCGGAAAAGTTATTAGCCGGCCACACTGCGACACGCCGACAGATGAACTCGCGATGCGGCAGAGGAACGTTATCGCGGCCCTCTGTGTTATTCAACCCCAACCACCTCCTCGATCCACCCTCCTCGAAGCGACTAGTTAATACAGGGCTGTGATGTAACTTGGGAAATGAATAGTTGGTTATATTCTCCGCGTGGGTTAACTATGGCTCGAGGACCGTAGTAAATTGCGCATCTGGATTATCGTCGACAGTGTTATTATCCACGATTGGATTGACTGGTTTGCTAATGAAAAGTTTGATAACCGTGGATGGTCGGATTGTTCTACTGCCCGCTCCGTGTACCTCGAACTTACCATCCGTGCACGGACGTAATAAGATTTATGGCGCGTCTGCGAATATCTCTTCCGAGAGACGGAATCGTAAATTGATAAAAAAAGGCAATCGACGACGCGTGCGAAGTAACTCGATTTTGCATCTCTCTCAATTGTCTCTATGTTGCCGTGTGAAAAATGACAAGTCGTATTTCTGGAATTTACTTCGTAAGTTACATGTAACATCCCGCCCACAATGTGTACGTACAATATGTCACTGTGAGAAAACACGTAAGCTTAGCTTTCACAGCCGATCTATTTTCTCTCGAGGCTGGCTCGCCTCGCAACGGCGATAGTTACGTTTAAACGGCCGCTGCACGATACATCAAAGCATTGTCTGGCCAGTAACGGATGGATTCTACTTGGACGTAGTCCTATTATTGACACATACACAGCGCGCGACGCGACACTGACCTCGCTATAACATATCGATCAAGAGAGGCCCCGGAAGGGACAGCGTTAAAAAAGCTGTCCGGTCATCGATGACTGAGTATCGTCGCGCCGGTTTACATATACTCTGCAGCACCGTTGAAATATTCACGATCGCTGGATTAAACGTTTCGGCTCGTCCATCGAAATCGTGTTTATAAACGCGTGCAGAGAGCGAGTCCGCGGACGCGTGGAAATTCGTTGAATACGGAAGTTGGCCGACGAGACGATTCCGTATTTTAATCAAAGGGTGACGTTAACGTGTCGGGCTTGCGTTTCCCCGTTGCGTTGCAACGCTGCCCAACGTCCGTTCGAATAATTTCAGAAGGTCGAGAGACAACGAACGCGAGAATGAGAAACATTAACAGGGAGCTATATAGATAGATAGATAGATAGACAGATAAATAGAGAGAGAGAGAGAGAGAGAGAGAGAGAGTATGCCCATCTCGTTGCACACACGTAAACAGGTTCGAAGCGCGCATTACAGTAGACGGAGCGCACAAAAGTCGGTAAATTTGCGGTCGCGTGTACTTGCCCTGTTAATATTTCAATCAAACGTACGGTTTTGTTCCAGCGAAATTACCGTCGCGGCAGGATAAGCAGAAATTACCATGATTTCTCCGTACTTTAATGGCCTTTGTTCGCAGTTGCCGTAGTTGGGCAACTGCGAAAGCGGCGCGCGATCACCGGTGCTGCTCCAGCTGCAGCGAATCTCTTGCTGATTGTAAACCTCCTTTCCCCTTGATACGCTTGTTCTCTTTGGGAAAGTTCGTTCCAACGTTCGTTCTAATTCCCGTTCCACTCTTCACGAATTATCGAAAACACCAAGCTGCCCCGATAAAACATCCGGATGACTCGAAAGAAAACACCGAAGTGTACGCTGCACGACGACAATTGTTCGTATTCTTCTAGTTCGGCAAAGAATACAAGTATCTCGTAGAACAAGAAAAGGCGAGGAGAATTCCAAATTTTTCTTTCTTTTTTTTTTTTTGAATCTCGTTGGAGACTACGATCCAATGTGTAATCGTTCATCGAGCATATTAATTTATTCATCGATCGATGGATCTGGTCTAGCAACGAGTCTCGCGAATTAGGAATCAAGAGGAGCGCATTTGATCGAAGCATTTGAGCGCAGCCTTCCGGATAAACGAGCACAGAAATCGGCTCCTTTCCTCTATGGCGTTATTGGATTTTCCGACCCCCACGGAAGTGTATTTGCGCCGCGTTAGAATATGATTCCGGAGGACACGACCAGTGTCGAGCGAAATGAGAGGATTCGGTAATCGGAACTGCCAACTGTTTCGCAACCCCTGTGTGCTCCGACGGGATTGATTTTCATTTCCATTTCTGGGGTGGGCGGCATACACACTGTGACTCATTTACAACATTATTCAAGTCCGAAGAAGCGAAACCTAGACGAGGATTAGCTTCGTCTTTTATTTCCACTATCCTTCGCGAACGATCTAAACTATTTTGTACATTTTTTTTAAATTTTCGAAAGAATAAAAGACAGTTTCATTGTGAAATTTCAAAATCTATCCATCCAGCTTCGTGTGACAACGAACATTTCATACATTTTACACAGTCCAGCGTGTATTCAAATGTTGAAGCCTCCTCTTTACAACAATCCCCGAAAATTCAACGTACGATTTTATTACGTCATTTCATTGAACTTTAAATGTTAATCCTGAATGACGAACAAATCGAAGAAATCGTAACAAATTCGCCTAATATTCCATTCAGTTGGAAAAAAAGAAATTTTTCAATATTTTTACATAGTGTGACAGTCGATAGGAAAACATTTTCGAAAAGAAAAATCTTTCGATTTTTCTATCTGCTACTTCATGTCTTTACATAGTAGAATAACATGAACGAAACACTTTAAAGCTAGAGACTTCGAGCTTCACAGATTTATCGTTGCAATATTGTCACAACAGTTTTACATTAACATTGCACGAAAAAAGTGCGACACGTTGATCGAATCATTTTCTACGTTAATCCGTTTTGAAATAGGATCTTCTTTGAATTTCTTGGTACAGAAAAACATTCTGACAAGAACCTAGAATGTTTTTTCCTAAACATACTTTAATTTTTCAAACAAAAGTCTAATCTCAAATTTTCAGGAGATTAACAGTTATACCTGTATCCGGCCTATACAATAATCTCTTATCGTATAAATATTCCAGTGTCGAGTCTTTTTTGAATTTCCTGGCAGCATTTTGACAAGGGCTTGGAGAATGATTTTTTTTTTAAACAAAACTTTAATTCTTTGAACAAAAATCTTAAATTTCTAAGAGTTATACATGTAGCCGAATTGCGATAAATGAAGAAAGATTTCTTATCACGATAATTTCTCATCCAATAAAAAAAAAAAAAAAACAGAAAACGTTTGTTTCGATGGGTAAAACGTGTTATACATTTTTAATATGCGATCATTCGAAAATAGTGAAAGGGTTAGACATACGCGTGTGAGTCACATCTGCAAAAACGAAAATCGACAGTTCCGACAGTGACTCGTCTTCGTTGACGATTTCGAACTCCGAACTCGTGCTTAAATAATGGTTCCCGATTAAGGAACGACCCAGTTAACAAGTTCATCTGAAATCGCAAGTAGCTAGATATTACGCGGCGATGGAGTTTTGGGAGGAGATCCCACTAAAGATCCCGTTGAGTCGGGAAAAATCGACTTTGCAATTTGCTCGGCAAGTCCAGCCGGCAGGATTTACCCTCGCGCCACGCGTTGCCACCCACCGCCGGAAACGATATGCAAGTGTGCCTGCCGATATTAAAATGGCTCTGACGCGGCCCGATCCGCGTCCGCCTGCTGATCTATTGAATAATGCACGCCTAGGGCGAGTAATAAGTTTCGACGAAGCAACGAGTTTCCCCGTAAGCGGGGAAGCATGCATGCACCGACCGAGGAAAAGAATCGACCACGTGCTTTGCCGAACCGAATATGGAACTGGGTTGCCTTCGGCTGATCGTGCCGCCTCCCAGTTTCGCGACCGCTCTCTTCTTCGAACGGCGATCTAATATTCAACAACGGCGATAAAACAAAGTTGAGAACTACGAAAGAATGTGCGCATTATAGAACGTAAGACGAGCGTAAAAACGTAACAGCCACGTTTAATTGTAAAATGAACGCTCGCGCCTTGCCGATCGTTGCGAAGTTTTTCAGTTTCACCGATTGAATGTAAAAACGGTATAGATAGCGATGTTGTATAAAACATTTTGAAACTTCCATTTATCGTAACGGCAGTTCGGTTCGAAATATTTCATACACAGCGGGCGCCGTAATTGAACCAATGACGATGAAACATTGCCGGTAATTCGCACTTGATGCGACTTTGTGAAACAGATCGTACCGACGATCCGGTTGGTCCTGTGTTCGTACTTTTCAAAGATGATTTTACGTACGACAGGTGGGAGAGTTATAGGAAAGCATTAAAAAGTGACTTGATCCATCATGGTCTTAACGCTAGAACTATCAAATCTTTAAAGATACAATGATTTTTCGTAAAAATATACGAATAGTATATAAATATATCATTGTATTGTAAAGTTTCTCTATTTTTCTGTCTTCAATGTCTCTAATGGAAATTTTAATCGTCGTTAATTCTAGTGAGGATCGAAGTCTTCTTTCTTTAACCTCTTAGGCACGACTGAATTTTGCGCGGTCGGGTTTCTCTGTATTTACAATTGTACTATACTATTATATACTATAATTATACTATAATTATAATTGTACTATACTATTATATACTATATACTATATATTATATACTATATACTATATAGTATATATTATATAATTATAATTGTACTATACTATTATATACTCTGTATTTACAATTGTACTATACTATTATATACTATTATAAGTGTATTATAAGTGTACTTAACTTATAATTTAAAGATATGATACACATACTTTAAAAAGAGCATCTGGTATATTAAGAGCAAATGGTATGTTTATTTAACTAGCGTATCAAAAACAAAGACTGTGTATTCTGTATTGTTAACACTGTTATAAATCGATATGAAGTGTGAAACAAAATATATGAAAACGATCATTTGATTCAAACGGTGAGCGAGTGAGCTATTAGAGTGAGCCACTATAATGGCGCGTCGTTCAGAAAGATGACATCCGCGAAAGCCACTATAGTGGCGCATAGTGCCTAAAAGGTTAAAGAGAAGTCTCAAAACATAACGTATGATTTTACTGAACTTTGAATATTAGGAATAAGTGACAAAAATTCGAGAAATCGTCGCATAACTTTAAAATTTCATAAAATATCTTTAAAAAAAATCGTATAGGAGAGATCTGAGATTTTCAAGACCGCGATGAATTCCAGGTTCTCAATATTTTTTA
Source organism: Lepidotrigona ventralis hoosana (assembly GCA_002806875.1). Lineage (NCBI taxonomy): Eukaryota > Metazoa > Arthropoda > Insecta > Hymenoptera > Apidae > Lepidotrigona > Lepidotrigona ventralis. The sequence continues at coordinate 10,924 of NIPQ01080533.1, read as the reverse complement.
ACGCTTTAACACGCGTGTGAATTTTCACAATTTTCGATAAGAAGAGATAGGATATATTCAACTTCTTAACAGCTGCATGAAATCATTTTCAAAAAAATGCAAACTCGAGATAGTCTTTCTCGATAGGCCTTTCTCTATAAGGTCACATCAGTTTAAACTACGAACAGACAATTTCCCATCGTTATTGGTTTGACTATACTCTGTGAGTTTTGAAAGTTTCAATCTAGTAACGCAACTGCGATGCAACACACTCGTGTTAATTAAGTCTGGGCTGTTTCCCGCAAAGATCCTTCTACGGCAAGCAGCAGATAAAAAGTTTCGGAAAAGGAACGTACGAAACTTCTGTTTTTTAATCGCACAGACACAAAGTTTCGAAGTCGAGACAGATAATCGAAGGAAATACGCTGTATACTGCGGTTATACTGTTACACGAGTATCCTATCGATTTATCGGGCCAAGTCGTCCCTCCATTTATCTGGATAATCAGTGTTCTACCGTAGAAAGGTTGCGTTGTGGACTGACCTCTCTATGCGCTCCCACGTGTATATCCTAAATACAAAAAGGAAAAGTGATCCCACGGGTTCGCCCTTTGACCCGAATAACGCGAACACTTGTATCGAAAAACCAGCTGCAACATCTAGATCTAGTATCTTAAAAAATTCGATGTCGCGCCGATTGAAACGCTGGCCGTGAAGAGAAGAAAAGACAATTGAAACATCGAGCCTCTCGAAACAGTTCTTTGAACGTCGAACGCGGAAATTCAATTTGATTCGACACACTATTGATGAGACGATTTTATTACGGCGCGGCGGTTTCGTTCAAATTACACGTTTCAATTAATCAATATGTATTAATATGAAAATTTAAAGATGAATTATTGGCGGCTCTGGTCATTATTTGCGAATTATTTGTTCAACATTATTCAAATTGCGTGTTATTTCGTAGTGCATTATATCATGTGTTTGCGCGTCGCACGTGTGATTACTTCACGTACGACGCTAATTACCCGGTATTATTTTCAATTAGAAAAATCTGTAAATAATTTCGCGCGTCGTGTTGTTTGATAGATTCACTGACGCGTAAATTTTACGCCGAATCGAGAGAATTTATACGCGCGTCGCTTAAAAACATTACAAGTCGTAATTAAATAATGAATCACCTCTTCAAATGACACCGTAAATCACCAATCAGATTCGAGGTGCCTTTGCTTTAAAAACATTCCGGTCCGCAGCTTTTCTGTAGTCTTTATCACTTTAACAGATAAGAGATTTGCAATCGCGGTTATTAATTATTATCGTGATATCATCATCAGCGCCGAACCAATAACGTCGTATATGTCATGTCAATAGCATAAGGGTTGCGATATCAATAGATCATGCAACACAAGGGTGCATCGAGTATTGAGTCTGTCGCGTTATATCTCGTCATCTCGCTCGCATCAACGCAGATCGCCGCAGCAAGCAAAATTCGAATTCAACGGATCTTTGTATTTGTACAAAGACCCTGGCGACTAATCGTGGAGCAACAGCGAGGTATTACGTGTATTTGAATCCATCGCGGAAGAAAATCGCGTACGTTTAACATTCCTAGAAGCTACGCGATAGAAATAAGGTCACGGTGCACCGAGTACATGTGTGTAATCGGGTTATTCAAATATCCGTCAGAATTTTTCTACTCCGAATGCCAATACGTTTATGCGTGCTCTCAAAGAGAATTTACTCGTCGCGAGTTAAACCCGACGTACCGTGTAACATCTTGAACACACTAATCGATATTTTGTAGAGCGCGGTCGCTGGCTTTCCCCACCCCCGTACAGTCATGTTCCCATGTTTACCCTCTTTTCTTTTCTCCTCTAACGTTCCTCACTTTCCTCGTTCACTTCCTCGTTCTATACTTGGATAATCAAGACGCGCCTATCTTCTTCCTCGTGCTGATGCGTTCTTGATCGCTGTTACTTTACCATCCTACTTCATCGGGCAATTTAGGAAAGTCGAGAGTATTCGCACGCTCGATCGAAAAATTCTNTTTTTTTTTTTTTTTTTTTTTTTTTTTTTTTTTTTTTTTTTTTTTTTTTTTTTTTTTTTTTTTTTTTTTTTTTTTTTTTTTTTTTTTTTTTTTTTTTTTTTTTTTTTTTTTTTTTTTTTAAAAAAGATGTTCTAGCATCGTGCAGCAAGTAAGAAAACGAGGATATTTTTGCCCTCGAAATTGTGAATATCGAAATGCCTCAAAAGATGTTAAAAAATTGTTCTCGTAATAAAATATCTACAACGATTGAAGATTGAAATTTACAACAAATGACAAAATACTAGGATCCTTTGAATTTTTGTTGTTCAAGGTTCAATAGAATGACGATAAAAAATCAACAAGCTTCTAAGGAGCTGATGTAAAGGGAAGATTTTAATCTTGAAGATTATGGCGTCTAAAGTCATTGACAACAAAACTATCCTTACATGTAAATCATCATTGAAAACATCATTGGAAAAGAGAAAACATCATTGAAAAAGAGAAAAAAGAAGTTTGGTAAAGTTTTAAAACGAGGCTAACTGGATTGTTGTACAATTTCGTTCCACGAAGTTTGAACAATTTAAAATAACGATTACTCTTCATCGAGTTCGCAAATACATTTGTCGACCTCTGTATAATTCAGTGAAACTCAGAAGAGTCATAGAATATTTTATATTTGTGGATTTCCAACGAATTTATCCGCGTGTAAATTTTGCAGCGTGTAAAAAAAGTTTCCAAGTATAACAACGTAGTAGGAACGATCGAAGAAATCTAATAAGAATTATCGATGAATTTCAGGAAACTACAAATATTTTATGAAGAAAGGTAAGAATCGACTCGAATACGTAGAAGATCTCAAGCTAGCTTAATTTAATCATCTTGGTAGAGAGAGAGAGAGAGAGAGAGAGAGAGAGATGAATTTTAAAAACTGAAATTACAAATATTTTACGAAGATCGAATATGTCACGAATAAAGATCGATTCGAAGATTTCAGACTAACTTAATCTAATCATCTTGGCAGAGGGATGAGAGAACGCGCGTTTCGCGATGAATTCCAAGAATAGAATATAACTGTGAAAATTTATAGGATTTGCAGATGGTGGTACATGCAGGTTTTAATAGATTGTCAGGCTTAGGCCCTTAACGTAATCGTCTCGTCGGAAGGATGAAACACGCGCATGCACGTGCAAACGCGCGTTTCTTGATGAATTGTACGGGTGTGATTCGTGATCGATCAGTCGACGGCAATATCCCGTGGCCAATATGTGTACGCGTGGCGCGATCGAGCGCCGACTGTTTGCCGTCGGAGCAATCTCCGTGGGCAGAGGGAGCCGACTGACTCTCCCTCAGACGAATTCTAAATCGAAGATCGAAAATCGATCCGGCTGGCCGGTGATATTTGCTCGTAATTATACTCGAGGCGTGTGCGAGCGTGCGCACACAGGGGCGCATTGTCCGCGCCTATGATGTTGCTCTACGCGCGGTGAAACGCACGTAATATGTTTGTAAATTTCCGCGCGCAACGAAGCGTTTCTCGCGCGGCCGACGACACTTTTCGCGCCTCGTCCGCCGGCGAGTGATTTAATTAAAAATCACAGTTACGACGTGCGACCCGGTAGGGATACAACGGTTGTCTCGTTATCGCCGTTAAACGCCGCGGTAACGAGGTTTGCGCGACACAGAAAAAGTAATGTTTAACTGACGAGCGGGACGTTTTTAATTTCACGTTAAACAGCGCTTCGTTATCGGGCCTGACTGTGACACGTTCAGCGCGAAAACGCTCGGCAACGCCATAACAACATTTATTCCCTGCTTTTTTTTTCATTTTATATATATATATATATATATATATATATATATATATATATAAATATGCTCGTATGTATACTCGTTGTTTTCTTTTCATCGTCCATTGCCCTCTGTTTTCAGAGACTGAGAGAGAAAGATTTTATAATATTTGAAAACGAATAAATAATTCAATAACACGCGCGTGTTAAAACATCGCTTTTTTTTCCAAACAATAAACCGGCGAATGGCAACGGTGGTAAATTCGTCCACGGGTGTTCCAACCCCTTATTCCTCCCTCGTTCAAAAACCCGGCGCTCGAACGTTTCGCTCTGAGAGAGAGAGAGAGAGAGAGAGAGAGAGAGAGAGTTCTATCGGCGCGAAAGGGTTATTTAATTTTCAAATTACACGTCGCGGAACGTAAACGACCCCCCATTCGAGAAGTTGGCGAAAGTTGGACAGCCCCGGAGCTAGCTGGGAAAGTTTCGGCGGCGGAACCATTATTACCGCGGCTCTCTGCGTTTGCCTGGGATTTCATTAGCCAAGATAATGAACAATTTTATAAATACGCGGAGCCGCTCGAACGGGACAGGTCTGCTGTCGTTTCGAAACAGAGACGAACAGTCGGCAGGTTCGCGTTGAAAGTAACAGCCGTTCGTGTCGCATACGTACATGCATGCACACGCGTGAAACGAATGACAAACACAGACAGATATTTTCGTTCGGATAACATTACCGGTGACACTTTTAGTCACCGCTTCGTCTATTTTCATCGAATTTCGAGCGAAATTCTCCGCGCGGGACTTACGCTCGCTCGACAAATTACGCGCGATCGATTTGCACGTCGTGCTGTTTGAATAACGACGGCCTCGGCCAAAACGCGTTTACCATAAGGTCGATTTCCATTAGCCGTCCGTCGAAACGAACGAGCAAATTTGTCGAACGCCGGGAAAAAGCCGTCGTGGTCCGGATGGCTCGATATCGCGTGTATCGTTCGCTGGGAAATCATGGGCGAGAAGACCGGAAATAATGGGAACGTGGCTATCAACGATACGTCTTAATCGGTCCAACCAGATAGCACACAACAGGTTCGCTCAGTGACAATCGCAAAATCCAGCGAGATTCGAGCATGAATTTCTGTTACACGGCGAAATCGAGATAATCGCAGGTCCATTATCTCTCTCGTTCTTAAAGCTATGGGCACGCGACACATGACGCATGTCTTGAAATGCCTTGAAACGTGGTGTAAAAAACATTTATGATCGTGTCTCGTCATTTAAAAAAAAAAAGCAGTAAGTGTTAAACAATAAAATCAGCTTCTTTCAGAAATGAAATATATTTACGTCTATCCTCACCAATTCTTGGAATTGGGACCCAATACTCTGCGCTACCTTATCACACGAAATAAGCGATATATATATGATACCGAAGAATTAAGCGCTTTCGATCCCGAACTCTGGACGCTTAACTGGAAACCAGTGTACTTTCTAAAAAAAAGCATGAAACGTTTCGTTGAAACGTGAACGACAAAGCACGGGCAAGTGTTAACTCGCAAACGTTTGAACGTGCCATTACGTAGAAACGCGAAAACTATTAGCGGGTAATTTTCACGCTCAAGTTGGATCGTTGACGAGGCCCCTGGCCTCAAGTGAAAAAGTCGTTTCAATAAGCAACGCTCTCCTCGACTGGCGTTACACCTGACGGCTGTACAACGGTCGTGGTTTCGCGACATAATTACGCTCCGTGGCAAACAGAAACGCGAAACTATCAACTCGACTTTTTCCAGTGTTTTACGCGCGCTAACGGGTGCGTACTAACTTTTACTACGCGGCTAACCTACGCGGCTCAGCTCGTCTCTGCACAGGGTAAACGACGGGTTTTTTCTGCAAAAGCAACGCGCGGCCGCGTTTCCGCGACACGATAAGGGCGAGGCACTCTCGACGATACATATTTCTTTCGGATCAGGCCGGAGGAACGTTCTCTTTCCGTTGCGATTCGACCGCTGAAGTTATCAGGCTCCACCTTTCCGGTGGCATCCTCCTTCCGCCGTCCTTCCTCGCGACATTCTTTCCCTCTCGTTCCCCCTTCGACCTTCGAGCCTCCATGCCCTTGTCCCCGCGTCCCTGCCATTTCGCGATTCGCCATTTCGAATGCCTTCCGTTCCGGTGGAAACCTTCGCTGCCAGCGCTTTCTTCTCCAGCAGTCCAGCTTGTTCCTGCCACTGGTAATTTAGGAGGGGAGGGTCGACGCAGACTCGACGAGTTCCGACGAAATCTGGGGCTCCGCAGCTTAAGATAATTTAGCTGGATCGCGTGGAATTCTCGTTTAATCGAACAGCAGGGAATTGCTAGGTAAGAACGGGAGGACGAAAGGCGCGAAGCTTGTTTTCCTCGACTGAGCGACGCGTCAGGTTGCTCTCGGTGTTTTGGTTGTCGCCGAAGTAACCGAAGAGAGGAGAAAGATATCGCGAGCGATTTCACGAGGTTCACGTGAACAAACTCGACGAGGAACGCGCCAGCGCGAGCGACTGCACGACCCGTGAAGTTTGTTGCGTGCGCGCTGACGGGAGAAGCGAGCAGGCGTGCAAGTGTTTTCGTGGCATCGAGGGAACCGTCGAGGCTGAATTTATTACCGGCCGTTAAAAGCGGAAAGAACGGCCGAAAGATCGAGCGTATGCAAATGGCGCTTTCTATTCCGACGCGAGAGGCACGAAACTGAAATCAAGAGGCTATCTCGAGTCGAAGAACGGCTAATCCCGCGAACGTGCGCTCCGAAAGTCGGTTTCAAAGATTCTCGACAACGACGGTAGCTTGTTTGTTGCTCGCGATTCCCCTTTGGAATCTGTCACTTTGACCATAACTCCGTGGTTTATGTTCCCTCACTTTTAAATAATAAACGTTGTTACGTTGTAAAGGATAAAGTGTAATTAAAAAGCTACACTTTACTGTTTCACAGAACTTTTGTTCGAATGAGACAAGATCTGGAAGCGTGGATGCAACGCTTATACTTTGAATAATGTTAACAGTTAGTTTCGTTGTAATGACGTTATTTAGTCTCATACAGATGCTACAACTATGATAAATCAAACGTTAGTGAAACCTTTTTTGTCATTTTTCAAGAAAACTGTTAGGTTGCGATGTTGGAAAAGTTTCGTCACATTTCCTGATAAGTAGAGTACAATGCAAAGAATCTTAAAATTCAATTTTACAGCAGGTTCTTTACATGTGTTTCAATCAAATCGAAGATGCAGAATTCATCTATGATAAACTTTTCTTCCCTGTAGTGTGCTTGGTTTCGGTTACAGAGCCATATCGACGTCAGTCATATTGAAGCTTCCTCTCCCATATTACTTTCTTTTCAATTGAACCTAAACCACGTGTATAAATAAGCAGCTTTTACTTTATTTACTTTTATTTACTTTTCGCAGTTACACGAAGGGAGCGCCTTCACGCCGCGTGGCACTATCGAAACACGGCTTTTCTTTAAAAATGGTTGACAGGACCGTTTCGAAAAGTGGCGCGCGACGAGGAGAAAAATGTTGGAGAAGAAGCGTGGAAATGTGGATCGGGACGCGAGACCGTGGGCTCCGCGATTCTTTCTCTCGGCCCTGCCGCGATATATATCAGTGGACGGCTTCTGTGTCAAAATACGATTAAACTGCATGTATCGTTAATCCTCGTGTCGCGTCCATTAGCATCCAGCACGGTCGCGAATTTGTTCATTCCCAATCGTCGAGGAGCCGATAAAGCAGAATTTACTCGCGGCGCGGATGGACCACTGCAGATTAGCGTGGGTGGGCTCTGTTTACACGGCAGACTCGAACGTGAAATATAATTCACAACATTTACGCAGGCAGCTCGCGAAGAATACGCAAACACACGCGGAATACGCGTGAGCAAGCGCGCGCCGAATATAACGTATTGCATAAAGCAACAACGCCGGACAGCCGCGGAGATAATGAAACGTAATATATAGCTGTGTGCACCTCTATCTATCCACGTATAGACAGAGCTCTGCACAGAATACACACACACACACACATATATATATATATATCCGCGTGTCTATGCATCAATTTACCAAGAGAGGCATTGAACTTTCCGCGCGGAGCGCGGCTTTTTTCCAGCCGGAACTCGCGACTCTAGCACCCGCGATCCGTTATCGATTCTCTCCGCAACAGAAAGAGGGGCAGGGAGAAGGTGCTCGTCTCTCGATTCGTCTCTTCCTCTCGAACGTAAGTCGGCGTTTATCGCGGCTCGAACCACTTTCCTTTTTTCCTTTTTTTCTTCCTTTTCTCGATCGAACACTTGGCAAGCACGGCCCAACGGGCAAATCGCGCCCTTAATAACCACAAACGACGAACGATCTCGTTCGTGATAAACGAAATAACCATTACGCGGGCGAAAGTGGATTTAATTGAAACAAAAGTCGCCCGCTCGCGATAAAAGTTTTCCCTCTTTCCCCCAAGTCCGAATGTGGCGAGCGAGCTCGACTTCTCCCCACGTCGAAATTCTCCTGAACGGCAGAGCAAATCCGAATGCAAATCCGCGTTATCATTATTCAAAGTTATTTCGTAAAAACTTAATCACGGAGCCGGGCGGCGAATTCCCGACGCAACGCCCGGTGCATTATTCATGCACCCACGAGCCTGGCTTAGGCTCGAATTATTATTCTTGCAATTTTTTATTTGTCCCACTGTGGAAAACGTGGCATTGGCTATCGCCAGCGTTGCCGCTGAAAGCAATTAGGCTGCACGAGTGAAACATAGGGGGTACGTCTGTTCGAAACGACTGGGAAAAGGCAGCGATTTCAAGTTCACCGACTTCTTATGTAGATGGAAACATAAATAGAGACGTTTACACGTTGCCGCGTAATCTTGTCGTGGCTTGTGAGATCCGGCCGCAATAATTACAAACGGGAAGTTGATTCGTGCAAATCTGTCCCCGGCCAGATGAGATCGATTAAGCGCTGGTAAGTAACCGAAGAAGAATCGTCCCGTCCCGTGTATCCACTCGACCGAATTCAATTAGACGTCGCGCCTCAACTTTGCCGGACGTGAAAGATATCATTCTCCCCGGATGTTATCAAATTCCTCAGTTCCGGAGCAAGCCTCGCCCAGACTACTCGCTGTCTTTCGAAGTTTGCAATTTAGTTCAAGGTTATCTCGTAGAAGAAAATAATCGTCGAACTTATCCTTTCTTCAACTCCAAACGAGCGAGTTAAAAATCGATAGCTTCCAAAAAAANACAAAAAAAAAAAAAAAAAAAAAAACTTGAGAGAATGAAAAGTTTAGATAATATCGGACAAAGAGAACGACATCGAGGGAAATGGCATCAGGGTGGCCGGTGGCCTTAGCGGTGTAAGAGTATCAATTGGTGCGGAAGGTGGAAATTTCAGTGCATGGCCTCGGCCTGGATAATTGGCCGTTGCATCCCAGGGGCTACAACTTTGACGGAAATATTCCCGGCCGTTATACCGCACGCAGTGCGTGTATCGGCTCGATTAATACGCACGATCGTTTGATGCGTTTGCGGCATCTGCGGTACCCGTGGTGGTTCATCCATCTAGAAAATTGTTTGCCTATCGATCCTGCTAATTCTATACTAGTTAAGGAATTACGACTCGCCGGTATGCGAGCTCGCGAACTTTCGTTTCACTCGTCACGGCCGTCAGCTGGCCAGGAGGTGCCCGGAAACCCGGTCGGAAACGGCGATTTACATTTTTCAATGTGATTCGTTACGACGGGCAGATATAGCTCGCCGATGACGGACGTCCGCGAGAATCGCGATGCAAAACAGCGACAGCGTCGATACACAATTCGTTTGAGCGCGATAAATCGCGTCCGAGCGCTCTTCGTGTCGGGAGCGTGCAAGTAAGTTATTTTCTCGGCACGAGATTGCAGAGCTACACGATCTATCATTTAAAGATCGTTCAACGGGGACAGCAAAGCACTCCTCTATCGAGCTGTAACTTCACCTTCTGTCTCGCGAGTCTTTATACATCGTCGTTCGTTGTTCGCCAATTACTCTGTTACTTAAGTATCCAATAATGATTAGTGATTAGTGATATTCACAAGTCGTGTCATAGGGTTTGAACATTATTTAGTTTCACAAGTGTATTTGCAAGTCAATCTCCATATTAGACTGAAAATTGGGGAAACGATACTATCGTGTACATAAGACGGATGTAGCTAATAATTAATAATTAATAATTAATTGATTTGCGCATCGAGATTATAAACGATTGACGATGAATTTTCTTTTAAGAGAAGAACATTTTTGAATAAGATACTCAGAAGTTTTCCAACCTATTCGATGAGTATTCGATTCTATATACTCTCTTTACATCACAAAGTGCTACTGGCATTATACTTGAACCCGTCACTAAATAACGATACGAATCGTCGTGAAAAATGAGGTATTTAAAAATTTTCGCGTGGCTTGCAATTAATTTCGTTAGTTCGTCTGGAAAACTGTCAAAACTATCGACAGCCAGAATCCGATGACGCGAGAGGGTATCGCGTATTGCGACGGCGGATGAAAACAACGGAGCGTGTTTGTTTTAAGAATTTTGGTAGCGGGGAAATTTGCCCGAGTCAACGTGCATCATTGACTGGATGTCGGGCGAGTCAACGTGTCGATTCGTTCGGCCGATTACCGTTAATGACGTGTCATACTGACCGGCACGAATGCACGCCGCCAGCTACAATTCATTTCGAAGGTAACACACCGCTGACAAACCTTTGACGTGCCGTGACGATCCGTGTTTGTCCGCGACACACAGTCGAAACGTAACTTTATGCGGAGAAAGGTTCGTTATTATTCGCGCGGCGCTGCCCTCGAATGAAACGACCCGGTCCCGACCCGACCCTGCTGCCTCCGTGTTGTCGTTAAGTGTTTATGTAAACATCCGCGGAATTGGCCACTCTGGAAATGCGCTTTTGGAAACGTCACGTCACGTTTAATTAAACGGCCCTTTTGTCGGGAATCAGCTGTCGGTTCGACGCGCTGGGAAGTAGGTTGCTCGCGGAGTGGGGGGAAAAAAAAAAAAGGGAAAAAGGAAAAAGAAACAAAAAAAATACTCTTTGCGCGCTCGTCCTCCTATCCGTTCCATCGGATGAAAAAGCGAACAGGAG
>NIPQ01080216.1:0-22893 GCA_002806875.1 Lepidotrigona ventralis hoosana | reverse complement strand
TGTCATACAACAGATTTGTCCGAATGATGGACACGAAAGACAAAAATTGAATAATGTTTATACACATTTAAAAGGTTGAATAAATATCAGTTTCTAAAATTTTGCTACTGATCTAAAATTTTACTTTTGCTCTTGCCACCATCGACTTTCTCTCGCCATTACTTTTACTTTCAATCTCACTCTCATCGCGATGTACTCGCCACTCATACTTCCAAGTTTACCATCCTGTAACCTATCTCCCAGAAAGTTCAGCTTCCGATAAAACTTCCCTCGAGCGTTATAAATTTTAATTCAACATTCAATATCCGCATTCTCAGATAATTGACACGTCGTACGAAATTTCCACAGAATCTCTCAAAGTTTACGTGAAAAATTATGTTACGTTGCAGTTAAACAATATTCAGCGTAAAATTTTTCGAAGTTATTAATTAAAACGGTGCAGAAGAAAAGAAGGTTAAAAAATAATTACTAACTATTTTGACCCGATTTTCTTAAAAGTCTATTTCCCTTTTACGATTCTTTTCTACAGTTGGAATTTTACAATTGCATTCTCTTTTGAATCTTGTTCGTTTATCAGCGATTCGTTTACTATAGATTCTGTTGCAGCTGGAACATCTTTCTTTCAAAAATTCAATTTATAGCGGAGAAAATATTGATCGAAAGGAAAATAACTTCTTCAATGAATAAATATAACGAGATTGAAATAGATGGCACCAAACGAGATACTTCTCCTTGTCACACATACACACACAATTCTTACGTTTAATTATTCAATTAAAAGTTATTAATTAAATCAAATTGCAAATAATTTTCAAACAATTGCCATCAATTCCTCCTATTTGTCTTTGCTCATTTTATTTCCATTTCCGCCACTCTCTGCCTCTTGAAACTGCGGATGCGATTCCTAAGATTTTATTAGAAAATACTCCTCGATACTTGGAATTTAATCTGTAAGATTTTATCACCAAAATCCTCTATATACTTGGAATTTTCGAAAATCACGAATGGAAGGTTAATGGATGTTTCCTTTGTCGATTAACTTCGATCAATTATATTTATCGATTTAGCGTGTATCAAAGATTGATCTGTTATCAAAAGCCAACGTTATTAACCACCGATCAAAAACCATCATCTACCTACGATGAAAAACACAAAATATCGGGAACATTTGCCTGTAAAGCGATCTCAAACTGCGAATCCGGGTTAATAGATAACGTCAAACGAAACAACGCGTTCGCGCGCCCCGTTTGCCGATATCATTTTAATGAATAACGTAATTCAAGCTCCCGAATTATTATGAAACAATCCTCGCAGAGGTAGCCGGATAGCGAGCACGTCGAATACGAACGTAACACTTCAATCCAAATTGTCAATCATTTGCTAGCTACAAGATACGTGATTTTGCTTAACATATAACATTAACGGTAATTAATTCACGTATGAATAACGTATGAATAACGCGTTGTTATCGTCTATTCACTTTGTTCACTACGGTAACGGAATGCAAAATTCAACGTGCTCGTCTAAGTTTCCAAAATTAATGCGAGCAATATCAGCATTGTTAATTCGTGTTAACATGTTAATCACTTCACTTCACAGAAAGGACTCGCAAATTGCGAGTTGCTTTCCGTTTAATTTTTCAGATTTTTTCAGACATTTAGAAATTAATTTATTTATCACAATAGCGGATTATGGAAGGTTACAACTTTTCGAATCCATGTGATTCGAGAAAATGTAATTGAAAAAAAATGACGATTAATAATCATAAAGTTAAAAATAAAGTTGAAAAGCATGGAAATTGATTTCTTCACTAAAATGCTTTTAATGCATATTTATATTTGATAATAATCTTCGATAGTGACTGTCAGAAACTTCCAATAAGAAACCACGAGAAATTAAGCTTCTAATCGTTCCCTAACAGCCTTGTATTTTACTAATCGCATAAACTAAAATTGTGACAGTAGAGATTACCGTCTGTATGTATATAACCTATGTAACAGCCTGATATCGGTGAACAGCCTCCCCCAATTGCGTAGGCAGGAAGCGATCATAACGAGTAGTTGATGATCGAGCAGATTTTAGTAGATAATAGTTTCTGAAAATATTTGCAAATTTTAACAAGTGAAATATATATGATAAATTATGTGTATATAATTATAATATACATATGAATAAAAATAAGTAAATATATTAAATTGAAAGGTTTGGCTGATATTTTTGTTTCTATAATTATAATTTAGAACGACTGAAATAAGGTGACTGTCAGGTGGAATGGGAAGTTTTAAATTACATAAATAATTAAATTCCATTCCATCGCACGTAATATTTTGTTGAAAATTCCATAAACAAAGCGTGCAAATTTTGTGTAAACAACATTGCGTTAATACCTTAGGATCATTTAAAATTGAAGAGGAATTATTCGCTGCTTTGTAAATAATTAACAAATGTTTCCAATGTTTTTAATAAATGTGAATTATAAATGTTATACAGTACGCGTGGAAAGTTTTTTTCTACATTCGACGAAAGATTATCAATATTTTAAACTTTACTAACTTTGTGAAAATCATACGGTCAATTTTCTGAGATCTTTGCAAAGGGGAAAATTTAATCTTCAAGGATACAGAGGTTTTAGTTATGAAAAAAATTTCAGTAGCCCATAAAAATACTTGAATTTGTTGAATCTTCAAAATGACATAAAGATATCTTCTTTGAGAGAAACGAACTCAGTAGTATTGCGAAATTCAGTCAATTTACTCATAATGTTTATATATGATTCTCACAAAGTTAGAATAGTTGAAAATATCGACGAAATGTATATTTCATATTCGATGGAAAATTGTCGACATTTTAAACTTTCTCATAATTTTCGTAAGAAATCGTACAACGCTCCATCCATGTACATTTTAAATGGTGAAGCTTCTATTTGTTCAGTACTAATTCGTCTCTTTCATAGATATTTTCCTTCGCCTTCACAGAGATCTTTCTGCACTCATTATACATCGTTGAATTATTTTTCGTTTGTACTCGTATAATAATAAAAGATCATTGTACGTGACACTTTACGAATACGAACACACCTTTTATTCGATATATCGCAATGTATCAATCTCTTTCAACTTCCAATATTTAAATAAACGAATTATACTTCAGGCATGGGCATCGTTTGCACGAAACGACTATTTAAAATAACGCATCGATTTTATCTTCATTTCAAGAATTTAAAATTTCGTTACATGTTAAAGCGTGCCAGATTATCTGCACGGCAAACGCTCGAAGAAACACACTTGTTAAACACTTCGCTTAAACTTAGAGATACCTCATTCGTATTAATAATGTTGCAAGTGAAAGCCAGTGTGTATGATGATGCAGCGGAGGGAATCGAGCGTCAGAAACTCGGCGTGCGGCGAAAGAGGATACGTCAGCTGGCTGGTCGTCTTTATTTTGATTCTAGGGCGACATTACGACCTGCCGGGAATATACCGACGCATTATGAAATATGGCGCGTAGTCTCCGGGGCAAATAAGTTTTCGAGTCGCTGGAATACATCAGGCAACACGTGTCCCGCAAAAAGCTGAGTTTCGCCGCGCTCGACAATAAGTTGTTTCAAGTTGGAAATATAGTGCGCCGTCGGGAGTTGGGCGAACGGTATTAAAACTTTTTCATCAGTTAGCGCACCAACTGAGACGTAATTCCGGTTGACGTTCAGCGTATTGGTCGAAATTGGTAATAATATCAACGTATGCCGATACTCGTGCAAATAAATAAATAAATCGCAGACCAGAATTTTCTCCCAGTTTGCTAATCACTATGCCGTATATTGCTATTAGCTCGTTCCATCGCGTTATATACGGTTCGACGCTTCTTCGTTTAATTACGAGTTAACGCCACAGCTACCAGAGTACTCGAAACGATCAATTCGTAACTTTTCGTCGACGTTTTGCTGGATTTATACAAACTTGGACGCGTTTTGATTTTTCGTTCATATAACGGGAGCTTATGCTTAAACAATTAGTCAGCAAGAATTCGTTTAATCGGCTGAAATTTAATCCACTCCATATTAACGGAGTTAATACATTGAAAATTTCTTTCTCGTAAAATATATGGATAAAAATTCATTGTCAAATGACGCTGAAGTTTAACATTTAGAAATCCATTGACAAGACTTGAATTTCTGTAGTTCAAATCGGTGATATTTATATACGTAAACGTATCTCTAAGTAGATACGTACCGCTTTGATCAGACGCACGTATAAATGAAAGAACTCTATGACCAGACGTTTTCTTTGGATTCTTTCAATTTCGTGTCTACTTTTAACAACTTACTTTTGTTTTATCTAGACACGACACATTGGATATTTATCGTCGATAAAAGTCATAAATTGCACAGGAATAAAGCGAGTCAGAAAATAAAAATTATTTTGTTGAAGATCAAACTCGACGAACCAATCAAATATTTTTCGGTGAAAACAAATTTAATCTTTTCGAATCCGCTGAACGGAGACTGGGATGCTGTAAAACAAATAAAGCATTTTAAATTAAAAATTTGAAACCGACAATGAAATATAACATGGCTAGTCTAATCGTATTGGGATACATCTCCACCGTTATTGTAGTTGGACTGGTTTTCATCGATGAAATTGCAGACGAAAATAAATTAATACAGATATCTTGAAGCAACATTTTATAAAAAGCGTCACGTGAGAGCACTCTTGGATATGTATGTATGTGCTATTCTATACGAAATTAATTTTATCTGTTTAATGTTTCTTTACGATGTGAAACAGAAACTAATGAAAACGTGCACTTAAAATGGGAAAATCGTAATTGTACACCAACGCAAAGGAAAGCAAAATTCAGAATTTACAGTCGCTTACTGACACGTGTAGACTGAAAGTCAATTAACAAGTGAGAGTTACATCTGCCTGTTTTAAACTATTTTGTATAGTATAACTATATACTATTTTTTATTTGTATAGTTATCACTCAGCATCTCTACGAATATTATTATCGCTCTTATAGTTTGTTTAAACTAGTCTTATTTAACGAAGCTTGTAGAATGTGTTAGATCTAAACTTTAAGGGATTGAGTAAAAAATATTTTTCCTATTTTAATACACATGACAAACAACGAAAGTACTTGGAGTAATAAAAATTACAGACTACCTTGCATTAGTATACATAGACGGAAATGGGACGTTTGTCCGATTAATGGGCAATATTCCTTCCAGTTCGCTAATTCAAATTTCAATTATGATACTGATTCATGTCGGTTTCTAAAGCGATTTGTGCGAAACCTTATTACAATGGAGGAACCATTACTATAGCTTATTAGAAATAGTCGTTGTAGTATTAATCTTAGTTTGATCTATAATATATCTAGAAATGGGAGAATTAAGTACTCTCTCTATTTTTCATCGTTGTGTCCAATTCTTTCATCCTAGTTGTGATCTTTTGATACACTTCTGTTCAAAAGTCTTGGGATTTTATTTTTGATGCGCATTTACCATGGACAATAAAATTTATATATTATACGTGTATTTTGACAGTATAATTGAATTTCATTTTCCCAATTTTGAAAACAAACAGGTAATTTATAACATTAAAACACAGAGTACCTGTCCTGAGATTTTTCAGTGAAGGATATATCTTATACTTGAAATATATTTGAAACAAACGCAACATTTGCTCTAAAAAGAACTATACTTGAAATACACTATCGAAATGTATTACCTAATACGATTATATTTTATATTAAACAAACGTAGTATTTATTCCACGATTTTCACTTCTATCTATATTTGAAATATACCGTGTAGTATGAGATTGTATTTTGAAGTAAATAACATAGTACATGTCTCAAGATATTGAAACATGTTTCTCAATATCGTTTCTGGTAATTTCACTTATTCCTACGGACAGCAATTGCGATAGAAGAAGCGAAGAATGGTCATCTGTAACTTATGGCAGTTATACTGATGAATACTGTTCTTGCCTAACACTGTACAGTTACGCTTCGTAGCCAGTGAGGTCATAAGTCGCAGAAGATTTTCTCCTATTTTTTGACCACTTTTCTTACCCTGTATTTTTATATCGTCGCTCTCTGTTTACTGCTGCCCTCGTTTCTCTATTTGTTTCTCTATTTGTTGCGACGTCCATCTTCTTTTCACGCTCTCTCGCTTCTTTCGACGCGGAGGATGTAGAAGAATTGATCCTAGGCAGCGAGGAAAATTGTCCTACGACTTATGACAATTTCTACGAGATGTCACAACCATGAGAATCGTAAACGAACACTCGAGCAGCTACAAATTGAATCACTTTGTTCGCAAGTTATGCTTGCAATAAAATATCAAATCTGCACGGATGAAACATTATTTAGCCGAATCACCGATCGAAGCGTGTCAAAGCGTAGTTGAAAGATCGTACTATCCGCAGCAAACGCTAAAAATAAAAATTATCCTACGTAACTGTCTCGAGTGGTACAATAATTCAATGGTATCTGATAATTATTTAGTCATTGCATTGCGATTTTTTCAACACGAGGCAGGATATAATTTAAAAAAGAATAAAATTTAAGAAAAAAATAAGGAGCTGTTATTTTATTTTACTTGATAATAAATTTGAAATTTTGTGGGAGCAATACTATCGACATGTTTGCTTTCTCGTATAAACATTGTGCAAGCAACGCAAGTCGGGCATTTATCTCTTTTAAAAACAGCGATAAAACCTGACTGCAAAGCTCGTGCAAGCGGAACTAAATTTCTGGCAGCAAACGTGCGTATTAAATTTATCGTATAAAACACGGGAACCAAGTTTTTCATGCTGGAATTAGTTTTTGTTTCAAAGCGCGCATAGCAACTTACAACGGTAGTATTCATCCAGTTGTGGTGAGGTAAGTTCCTAGGAAGCATAGCTGGAATGCATAAACTACTGTGCTCGACTTTTATTAGCTGCGATCTAACATATATATGCAAGGAACAGATGCAAATTTCTTCAACAAAAGTAAAATAAAGGAGGTAATTGAAATAGTGGTGAATTTCAAAAGTTTTTCTTCCATTTCTCCCTTTTGCATTTGATCGTGCAAAATAATAAGAAATCCACGGAGTGGACATTAAACATACTAAATTTCGCGAAATAATTAATTCTAAAACATAGTACTAATTGCAAGATCAAAAGGCTGTTTGTACTTTACGTACAACGACTTTATCAATAGTTTGGAATTCGGTAAATCGAATATTAACTAACATTTCATTAGAATAAGTATACTTCCGGATATCAAGTGCAGCTCGGATACTATTTATGGATATATACATCACATGGTTAGGTCTAGGTTAGGTTTATGCTAGGTTATTTCTAAATTATTGTCATTTCAAGCGATTTGTTAGCATTTAATAGTATGATTATATAGTATAAATATTTTTTCATCATTTAGAAATATTGTTATTTACATTTCAATGAGAAAGCAATTAATTAATTGGCAATTGTTATCTACTCTAATAATTACTAGCGATTTTTATTTCCGGTTATCGTCAGATACAAAAATTTCTAGTAATTTCCAATTTACGTAATGCCGAAGTGAATGTTGAACTTTTTCCTTACTTTCTAGCAAACAGTCGGCGCTAGTTTGAAATAAGTACAATTTCAGAGCAAGTTAAGTCGATCCCGGTACAATCTTATAACAAGCAGATTCAACTTCGGAACAAGTACATCTTTCTGTATAAGTTAAGTTCGGCGCCAAGCCGAGTCACCGAGGCAACGAATTGTTGGAACGAGATTTCCTTAAATTTGAATTCTTTAACATCAAAATGTCCTGTCGTAGTTTAAGTATATTAACTGGAAGAAGCAGAACTGAAACGACTGTAAAAAAAAAGAGAAGGAGTAATTTATTTTGAAAATCAACGAAAATCGGCAGGCTTGTTTCGTTTTAAAAAAACACGGGAAATTAGCTTCTAGCTCGGGATGATTGTTTGAATGAAATATCGAGTAGCGATCGGTGGAAAATTAAATTAACTAAAAATAGTCAAACAAAAACGGTTTAAAATTCGTTGGGACTCGTTGTTAACTGATTTAAAGATGAAAGACAAATTGCTTAGAAAGTAAAGAAGTTGAAATAAATAAAGAATTATCTATCATCGTAGGATTTTAGAAACGCAAACACACGTTACATTCCTCAATATAGAGAAGCATGATATCATTTAACGATGCATACTTGATCAATCGGATAATGAAGATCTGGGATAATAGAAAATGGAATAATCGAGAAACTATGAAACGAAATCTACCGCGTCGCGTATCGGCAACGAATCGGTCTTAAATCATCCTGCTGGATGGACGATATATATATATATAAGATATATATATATATATAAGATATATATATATAATATATATATATATATATAATATATATATATATAATATATATATATATATATAATATATATATATATAATATATATATATATATATATATATATATATATATATCAAATCTCGCTTCGGCGAGAAAAACACACGGTGAGAGTAAACGCAAATTTATATAACACATCTCTCCGGTTCGGGTACCGCAAATATTTGTCAGACGACGTTAATCTTTCGAGTAACGAGAACGGACGAGAAACGATAACGCACGTCAGAATTCGGGCACTCATAATTTCCGTGTCGAATTGTACTAGCCGGGAAACGGAATTAAAATTCAAAATCAATTTCCACGGTGGCGGTATAGAAAATTTTCGATTACCGTTTCGAAAATGGTCATTCGATTTTGCGCGCTACGCGTACCGAACTAGCTTGGGATTCGATCCGGCATTAAAAAGGAATATTCGCATCTTCGGTTGCTCGTGTAAATATTCCGTTTAATCGGTTTACGAGCGGACACGGCTTTTCGGAACGTGAATTTTTCGGATAATGGAAACGAATAAATCGTATTTCGCGCCGGCGCGTCGTACACCACGGTGATTTGGAAAATATTATAAAAGCCATTCTCGAAACTGCTCGCAAGCATGCGCGCGTATCGCAAGAGGTCCAACTAATATTTCTTTTTTTTTTTGGACTATCGATTTCTTTTTTTTCAGAAATTTCAGTTTCAAATGCCATTTATAACGCGAAATACTATTTTTTTCCTTTTTTTTTTTTTACCTTGGATTCCCGTTCGTCATGAAAAACAATTTGAGCGAAACTTTATGCTATTTCCCCTTTGCCGATCGCGCGGTGAAGATATTTTTGTGTCATATCAGGAATAACAGTGTCATATCAGGAAGAATTGGATAAGATAAAATGAATGACTGAATAAAGACTGATTGAGAGTGAGAATGCAAATAATTATAAAATCATAAGTAAAATAGCAGCAAAGATAAATATGGCTACACACTATCAAGATATTCAACATATGAACAAATTTACTTTTTGCCCTCCATTATACATTCTATATCATCTACATCAATATATGATTAACAGGAAAATGAATAGGCAATTTTCGAAAAATTCTTGTCCAGAATATCTGAATATATTTTATTCAGAAGAATCAGTATTTTCATAAAGAGAGCTTTAAACACATAGAAGCTTGAAATAATAGAAAACAAAGAATAATAGGAAATAATAGAATTTAATAAATAAAGTTGTAATGAAAAATCTCAACTATCAAGAAGATTGCTCTATATTTGTTTTTACCTCTAGGCTATATTATCTAGGATAAAACGAGCAGGCTTTACGGCGAAACATAATCTGATGAAAGTTTAGCAACAGGCGGGGACCAATAACAGTTGCATGTTCATGCACAGCAGTTACTATCCAACAAGTGCAAACCGCTCGACGTTGTTATGCAAGTGCAATTATAACAACAGTTATACAGGAAGGAACAAAACATTATCATATTGGGGAATATTGTAATGCCACGTGTGCTTCCTATTAACCACAAAAGAATAATTTTTACTAATTTAACTCCAACACTTATCTTAATGATCAGCTGGGGATGGATATCAGTAAAAATAATGGCGCACATAACACGATAATCTCTCTCAATTTATGTATAGAGTGAACTATTGCACGAACTAACTGCAGCCAATATGCAAGAACGAGTTGCCGCGTTTTTATTTAACGATTATTATAATTATCGCAATTTTCTCGGGCCGATTTTTTGTCGGAATATGTGGATACAAATAAGAAGAAAACGTTATATATAGATAATGGTTACTTGAGAGCTTTGTTAAAATGTTGTAACAAAATTATATATTCAAAATGAAATTAATTTATATTCATTTGTAAAATGAAGTTTATTTTAGTGGATAGTGATAAGGAAATAAATTGTTATTTTATGTTTTATAAATAGGTCATAAAAGAGATTAAAGTAACAGCTAAATTAATCAATTGACTTAAATATTTAATTTGTGTAATATTTGTTTCCTCTACTTTCTTCCATCACCTGGGAAATGATGGAGAAGACAAAATATTTTGAAATTTTTGCACGTTTCGACAACTATTCTCGAATGTATTTTTCTGCTTATGGAATAACTCTTAAATGTAATTTACCTTGCCATTAAATAATAATCAATACACGCTTATGCCTCGTCCGCTAAGAAGGAATTAAACGCGATGTAGCAATATTTAGTTATACAGTGACAGTAGAAAAGAATAAAAATATGAAAAAAATACTAGTACCATGCAAGCGTAATCCGTAGACGTAAACCGTAAGAGGTGCATGGATGTGCGAGGCAGGGTAGCATTGTTTATGGACACCGTGAAGCACGCTCTACCTTCGAACAATAACAAAGAGAGAAGAAAGATACACTGTGCTGAAGCCACTGTCAACGATTGTTGATAAAATAGTAATAAAATGTTCACGATGTTAAATTCACAGGTTCGAATGTACAGAAACATAATGTGTGATAAATATTAAAACAAAATACATTTGATCAATGCTTGAAAGTGTTAAAAAATTTAACTTTTCACTTTAACACTTCAGATGGAAAAGATTATATATTCTACTATATTATATTTGTATGTTGTACTACGGTTTAATCATATTTTTGTCAACATATTTTTATTAATTTATGGTTGTGTGACAACTTGTCTTTATAGATAAAAGTACTAAAAAAACATTCTGGAAAAACATGTCTCTGTTCATACGAGTACTTGATCTCTACTACTATTTCGGCGAGTCTCAACCATTGACCTGTACCACTAACTGCCAGTTTTACGAGACATTAAACTTCTTCCTTTTCCCGCTTTTCTTCCTTTAATTATACGATTATAGCGGATATTAATTATCACATTTTAATAATAAACAAATTTTATTAGCTAACATTTCCAAATTCCAAACTGAAATTTATAAATAAATTTCGTATGCAACTTTATTTAAAATATATACCATATAGATATTGAAAATATAAAACAGGAGTTATAAAAATAAGAAAAAATGGGTCCAAATATATTTTTTAATATTTTAATATCCACCGTAGCAAGTATATAGTTCAATAATAACAAATTTGAATTTAATCCAACACTGAAGCGACTCTGACTATTTATCAAAAATATTTTACATATAAATCGTTATAGTTTAAACGATAATAATTAAAATGAATAGACGAGCGCATAAAAAATATTTTTTCAAGCAATTGTTAAGAAGAAAAATCTGAAATCTAGCGTAACAACAATTTCTCTAAATATCTACGAACGATTAGGACTAACGCATTCGCGTTTTATTGAATTACTGAAAATTCAATCGTTCGCACCGTTTAATCGCGTATCCTAACGAATAACTGTGAAAGTCTAGGGAAGTTGGTGTACAAGATTTACCAAGGATTCTGTTGGTTTACAAAAGGGGAGCGACTCGACGACGACACGTTGGCAGTGAAGTCGAGGAAAGTGAGCCACTTAGGTTTAAGAGTGTATAGCCGGCCTAGCAGAATCATCCAGTGAAACATCTTTAGATAGAGTCTCGTTCTCTCTGTTGAATCGCTGGAGAAGCGTTTAATGAAACGAACAGAGTGAAAGACACCGCTGCTTTTGCCATCTGTCTACGAACTTTCTTTTCAGGATGATCAAGGAGCTCAACGTGAGTACAAGTTCCACGAGAGTTGGCGGATAATTCAGAAGGAAAACGTTCCCCACTGGACACTATAAAAATTCATCGCTCTTCGAGTGGAGAGAAACTTCTTATCAATTATGTATATCGAACAAAACTCCGTGTTTTCTTTCTTTGCTCATCGCTGGATAAAGGATTAGTATGTAGTGTAACAATGCGTAACATTGTATCTTGTAAAATATGCCGTGTAATACCGTGTCCTCTTTGTGTTCGCCCGTTTGCATACGAAATTAGTACTGTATTATTTCGTGTGTCGGGTATAAAATATCGTGTCTTTAATCTAGTTGAGATTATAAATTGAGATGAGGTATGCGTGTAATAATTCGTAGATATTTGTAAATGTGATATTATGTACATTACTTGCAATATGTACATAATTCGAAAAGAATCGGTATTGCTAGATCATAGAGGGTCACAGATTATAGCAACAATTTAGAGTCAAATTATTATTTAACTTATTGATATTTTTAATTCAATGTTACCACTGACTTCCACTGCTTCTAAATCAAACATGCCAAACTCGTTCGTCGAATTAAAATGAATCACTAAATGGTTTCGTGTTACAGTTTGGCAATCAGTGTGTAGGCCACGGTTGCCAAAGAGTAAATGAATGAATTTAAATCGACCAAAGTTCCATCGAACAATGAATGATTTATGATCGCTTCCTGCCGCGAAATAACATTGATCTCTTCGTACGATCAACATAGCAACTTCGCTTCGCTCAATGATTTATTCTGTCTGCCGCTCTCGAGGAAGAACGACGAAAATTTATTCGAGGAGAGATGATTCGTTGTCACAATTGTAGGCTGTCGAAATGAATCGGCAAAAATCTTCGTTCACGCGTATATCAATCGCTTCGTTCGCAAGCACGACAAGTAACAAACGAACGAAGTGTACTCAATTATGCCGTTGCCGGTTTGCACGCGGTCCACCTTTTACCTCGCCCCAGCGGAGGATTCAACCTGAAGTCGTAAGACACCGACTTTACCGGTCCAACCACGAACTAGACGGTGAACTTGAGTGCTTGCAGAACTCGTACCAGTGCCTATATACAGTCCTCCGGAGAGCCTTTCGAACATCCTGCCGAGCAGGAAATTAATTTCATGGGAACGACAATCGATACGCTTTCGACTCAGCTCAGACACACCTGCACACATGTACAGATACGATTTCGCGGATTATGGAATTTCTGAAACGTCACGATCACGACCGATTTCCTTAATCGTTGTGTTAACCTCTTAACCGGATAGCTTAACGAGATGCTGCCTCTGATGGCGAAGAATGAAGAATTTCCGCTTAATATAAACGTAAAATCCTGTGTTGTGTTTGTTTGATTGGAGTTTCAAGAATAAAGTGGAAATGTTGTGTAAAAAAATTTGGAAAGTTGAATTGACACGGTGAGGGACATAATTGAAGCAATAACGACGAAAAATTGTCGATAATTTGAACTGTTGCAAACTTTGTACAGAAAATCGTATTTCTTTTTCACGAAGCCTCTATTTTTACAATCCTGAGTCCGTTTTTTGAAAATCTCTAAAAAAATTTTCGTAGCTAGATCCACCGCTGTTCCAAAGACTGAAGAACTTTCCAGAATTTGTTACACGATTCTTTTCACCACTTTATTCACGAAATTGCTTCGTATTCAAAATGGTTGAAAAAAATTGTAAAGCAAGTTTTACAGAGTCGTTGCGAAGAGAAGATTTCAATCTTCAGGAATATCATTCGATCGTAAAGAAAAAGTTTTCAATGTTTTCCAAGACATTGTAAATTTTTACAATCATCGAGAAGAAAGTATCCTTACTTGTTCCTTGCTGAATGATGCAAAAGCTTGTTTGAAAAAAAACAAACTCAAAAGTGTCAAAGTGAATTTACACTTTGAAACGAGATCGAGTGAATTGTTGTCTGACTTTCTTACGCGAAATTCTAACAGTTTAAATTGTCGACAATTTATTCGTTTAATTTCTAACTTAATTCAAACTTCAAACATTCTCTTTTCTACGTGTAAAGGTAAAAGAAGCAATAGAAAAGATAAAATCAGCAAGTTCAATGCACGAGAACGAGATACCAATGTTCTTAACTATATTTGAATACACGAACAACTTTGCACCGTCGTGCAAAGTAGCTATTTTCGCACGAAGAAAAATTGATTTCTCTGTTACGAGATTAAATAAAGATGTTGTGAAATGTATCTCACAATTCTATATCTGATTCTTTTAGCAAAGATCGATAAAGTTGAAACTGAGCGAAGAGTGTATCGAGCTGAAAATAATAATTGAACCGATGAATGATGAATTAATTCTTAAATATTTATGTAAAGTGCAAGTTGTAGCGTATTAGTTATTATTTTTGATTAAATTCTGTTAGGTACACTGGTACGTTTGCAATTCAATTGATGGAAATACATATTCAGTGCTTCTCGTAATATTCCTACCTCAAATATATTTATCTGCTACGTTTGGAGCAAGCCATTTTAGTCAGATGCAAATTACCATTAGGCATAGTCTTTGCATTATTATTCTAATTACATAAACATTTACTTAATATAGGCTTAATTGTTTCTCACTTTTTTTTTTAAATGAGCAACAATTATGCAACAGTTAATATATATTTAAACCTATACAAAATCTTATTAAGATTTTGTTAGTTTAAATTTTCAATCTACCTCTAGAGATGATTTGGCAATATTTGAACTATTAATAATTATTACGTAGAAAAATACAGCAATTATCGCAATAATCAAAAAAATTCTTTCAAATTTTATTTGTGTCAAATAATCGAATTATAAAGTTGCAAAATTTACAGTTTCAATTGTTCTTTGTCTCTTTCAATCGTCGGCCAAAGACGAACGTGTAAATTGCATGTTTAAATACATATAAACATATAAACATACGAATGACATTTAAACATAAAATTCCATGCTCTACGATTTTCTTTTCAATCTTAACAAGGACTAATTATCATAATTGTAACATTGCGTTAGATATAAAGTACAACAATCAAAACTTTGTGAGTCTAATCACACAAGTCCGACAGAATCCGTGATAAATTAAAAAAGAAAAAGAAAAGAATACAAGATCATCAATGGAAGAAAAGATCTTGTTTCACAGCTGCGAAAACATTTCGCCCGCGGGGACTCGGAAGATATCGATATCAATTAATATTTGCATAATACGAGGAAATTGTGAAGCATATTTCATCGGTGCGGTGAAATCGATCACCGGGAAATCGATGAATCGTCTGGCATAATTCAGTGCGGCCCACACGTGGCGGCGACCACGGCGATCGTTAAAATTCGAGGCGGATGCAGCCGGCCGAAATCGAAAACGTTGGCAATCCGAAGGTGCAGAAGAGGAATTTGTCAGGTAGAATCGAAGGTGTCGAGCAAGGGGAACAATATCGCACGGTTAATTTACTCGGGCAATAATGCCCAGAATCATAAGCCCCAGGTGTTACGCCGCGAATCTTCGACCCTCATAAACACCGGCAGCACGAGAGAGCAACGACACGAAGAGAGGAGAGGCTGCAGGCAGACGTGAGAGAGGAAGGTGTGGTACGAAAACACTAGCGAGGGAAGAGGATGAGAATAGAGAGGGAGAGATGGAAAGTATATAACGGAGAAACCCAAGGGTGCACCCTACTTTCCACTACGTTACAGTATCAGCGGGGTAAAGTTGGTAGCCGAGGGTAGTTCCGTTCCACGAACGCACGCGTTACTATTTTGATCTTATCTTTCTCTCTGACTTTTTAACTATCCGCCGTTAAGGATCTCCTTTTCCTGCTGGCCGCTTTCCGCGCCAACCTTCCATTCAGAAGTTTCCTCTTCGTCGGAGAGTTGTTAAGAAGAATACCGCGCATAGCGCGTTACTCTCGCCGCTCCAGGATGTTAGATTTATTTTTTTTTTTTGTTATTATTTGCCCCGTTGTCTCCTCGGTTCGATCGGAGAAACATCGAATTTTGTTTTAACAAAGTTGCCGTTACAGCGAAAGTGAGATGCGCGGTGGACGAAGGAAACGTTTGATGTTTGTCTTGCATTGAAGATTTTATTTTTATCGACTGAATTTCTGTGTCAGAACCGACCGTGGTTCGTTTGGAAATTTTTTTATTATCGATCTTCGAGCTTCGATGCGACGAAACAGAAGCTGTTCGTAAGACGTAGTGCAGGATTCTGAAAAAAGAAAAGAAAAGATAATCTATCATTGAAAGATTTTTAATTAAAATACGCATTCGTGAAAAATCGAATAATCAAATATTATAAACAACGACCATGAATATTTAACTTATATTTATCACTATAATTATCTTTTTAAAATGGTCAAGATCTATCGAAGATCTACCGAACCACAATTTGGTTTGGATATTACTTTCGAAAAAATTGCAAAACTTGTTGAAAATTTGATTAAAAATTTATGAAACTTCATCGAACGTCCACTTCCAATAATTATAAAATACTCGAGGGAGAAATAAGAATATAGAATTGTGTTAATTTACTTAACGAAGCGTGACCTAATGAGTTTGATGGCAGAATGTGCCAATGAAATTGGCTGTTCAACAATGACCAATGTTACGTTGGTTCTGCGCCAGAGAAACGAGGAAAGGCTAGGATAGGGGCTGGCATAGACAGGAGGATTCAGTCGATGCAGGTAAAAGGTGTATAAAGCGATTTCCCCGTGCGCCTCCCTCAATTCCCAAGACTAGTTTCCATCCAACTTCACGCAACGCGCCGGTAATTTGTACCTGCACCGGGTCTGCCTTGTCATTTTTTATAAATGGTTGATCGGTTGAGTAACGCGGGACGAAAGTGGGAAATAGTCACGAGACATCTTGCTCGCGCCAACTTTTCCTCTCCGTCGTTCCTCCTCGCAATGGCGCGAGAGAAACTCGTTGACATCGTGTACTATGAGCTGTCCGAAGATAAATTTCCAACTTTGCAAACGTACATCGCGCCGAGCTACTTGCGCCGGAATATCGAAGCAGGACTTTAATTTTAATTTTCCAGGACAGAATTCAGGAAATTTATCTGCAGGAATGTTTTTCAAACATTTACCAGTTCCGGCCTTTGAAATATAAATTTGCGACAATCAAAATGTCGAATCATCATTCGTGACGAAATTTTTACCTCAACTCTTCCGGCAGGAAGATTCAGGAGGTTCGTCTCTCGAAGAGTTTTTAAACATTTACAATTCCATCTGTTTGAGATTCAATTTTTGATGAATTTCAACTTGATGAATTTTTCACAGCGAAACTCGACTTGCTTCGACTTTTCTGACAGTATTCAGAGAAATGTTTCTCAAAGAATTTTCGAAACGCTCGATATTGCTACGTTGATTGATTAAATTTTCGGGCAATTAAACGTCAAATATTTGACAGCAGGATTTTCTCAATTTCGTTGCTTCGTATTGTCTTTTGTTGTAATAATTTAGTAGTGGTGTTAAGTAACAGATAATGATGTTATTAGTCACTGTTACAACTTTTAAAAGATATCTTGATGAAGATAACGAGTTGTGGAGCTGTAATCTCACGGAAGAAAAAGCGAGAGAGAGAGAGGGAAGGAAAGTAACGGAAGGAGGAAGATAAGTTTGGTAACTTTTGTCCGAGGTCTGCTAGCGGATTCATCTGTATGGCTCTTCGTAGCAGACTCTTGCCTCAGACTATTATTATTGAACATCCAATAAGTACGCAAATTGCATGCCACCTTCCACAACACGAAGTTCTTACTCTCTTCATTAAATTTCGATCCGTAGAAGCAAATAAATATTGGAACTCCACACTTTTGCTTGCACGTTATTCGATCACGAAGTTCGAAAGACGGCGTTAACGAGTGTTTGGCAAGTAACTGATTGAAAATAATCTTTGTAAATAATTTGCAAAGTCGATGAGAGCTCGAGAGAAATTTAATAACGTGATCATGCGTTGCGAAATGTAAATACATTATAAAATACGTTATAAATATAGTTATGAAAAGTTGCCATCATATAGCAGAACAATTTATTAAACTAGTTATTAAAAGAAACAATTTTAATAAGTATTGCTAAACCTTTTCGCTTATGACATACATAAAGAAGTAAAAGTGGTTCTGGTTAAAAAGTCTCTTATTGAAATACTAGTCACTCACTGAAAAAATATTTTTGTCAAAGTACAAACAATTTTGCTGTTAGTTTTTTAAGCGAATAAACGTCTTTTTTCTCCAAATCTACCTCTTGTTCTCTCCTGTTGTAGAAATTAAATACCTCGAAGAAATAAAAGAGACTTTTTTTTTAAATATCTTTACAGACTAGAAAAATTGAAAATATTTCAGAAGCTATAATTTTTATGCTATCGTATTCCACGGGGGAAATAAAATATTCAGCTACTGTTGTTTCATAGAACCATTAATTTAGGAATTATCTCAGATCACACTTATCTCGAAACACCTGGTATATAGAACCGACGAAGCAACACACGAACTGTTGCATTAAAGGATATCTGTTCCATTAAAGGACTTTGTCGAATTAAATTATGCGTGAGTTAATTAAAATTATTAGTCATTTATGAACTACGATATATCGAAATGACAATTAAATTCGAGTTGCAATTTTATTTGTGGTTTTCATCTCACACATCGTACATTATCTATCTGAATACATTCCTCTTGCCTTTGGAAACGGGAATTTTCATTTTCGCCTTTTTGTTTCCAATAATAAATAATTTATGGAAAAATACGTTGTTACTATTCTTTGCTTCGTTGCCGTCGAATTGCTATCAATTAAAATATTCCTTCAACCTAAATTCACTTCATATTTGTTCAAATGAAATTTCAACGTTCATATGTTCACGCGAAACATGTTTGAAACAGTTTTATTTAGAACAAAGGTTTAATATTATTTTAATCCACTGGTAAGAAAACAACTCTTGATAAATTTAACTGCATTGCTTGTGAAATGAACAGTACAGTTTATATCTTATTTAGACACGCCAAGAAAGAATTATTAACAAAATAATCTGTTAGACTCAACTCTCATTAGACAAATCTCATTAACGCATGGAAAATGGCTTAAGCTAGGTTTAGGTTAGATTTAGATTAAGTTAGATTTAGATTAAGTTAGATTTAGATTAGGTTCCTTGTTTTTACTTTGCTTTATTTAATTCACAAACAATAAAACCGATAATTCGTGTTAGATTTCTAAAATTTAGATTATTCAATTTTATTTTACACTCTTTCATGTAATTGAATTAAATTATAAACTGCGATCTGCTGCAGTTCTATAGCGTTGTTGGACAAACTGTGATTGATTTAAAGCTACTCGCAATCTCTCGTGTGTGAAGATTCCTACGGGAATAGATGAATGTCATCATAAACGATATAATTTATTGACAATGTTTACTCAGCATCTAAACGTTTATTGTTCAATATTGCTTGACGCGGTTAGGTTAAATTTTTCGATGACAAATTTGCATTGAAATCGAGGTTCAAAGTGTCATTGACGTCAAGTTGAAGCAAAGTGCAAGTTTTTCAGCATTATAACTAGCTTGAACTCTTTCAGTGTCGATGAGGAAAGTAATCGCGAACGAGAAGTGCTGGATCGAAGTTTAATTGAAAGGTGAAGAGAAAATTAAGAAGGAAAAAGCTTTGAGAGAAGAATAATAAAAATTTTTATCATTCAAAGCAATACAAATTTTAATCATTAAATGATAATTGAACGTGTTAGGAAATAAACAATCGTATTTCAATTCAATTCGTCAATTTCAAAGGACAATTAATATCGTAATAATCATAGTCTCAATAATCTCAAATATTTCAAACAGGTAAACGAAAAAGTATTAAAGTGAAAATAAACGAAGACTCGTCATTCCCAGTGCATAATGATTCACTCGCTCTGATGTGTCGTCGCTCTGAAAGGGTATAATTATTAAAAGTCGCTCTGCAAACAATCAATAAAAAGCAAATGAACGGTAATGAAGCCTCGAATACACGGGTGAACATCGCAACAATGAACCGAATTCGATAGCAACTCACATCTACGTAACAAATAACGACACGCATCCATCACACGTAGCTATCGTTTTCGCGTTACGATGCGTATCAGTTACTCGCACGTACTTCTAACCAGATTTATGCGATTAATTTCACATAAGTCAACGTCTCGATACATCATACCGGGGATGGTGGGTTTACGAGCCCGCGAAATTCGAAACTAAATTCGACCGGCGAAATTTAAAGTAAAATAGTCGAAGTAAAGTTTTTATACAGTTGTCGTGTATAATCGAAACGGTGAGCTACCGATTCGAAATCGACTCTCGTCAGCGTATCTGTTAATCTGTTCCATTGCTCGTTAATTACTGAAAGCTGCGCCCACTTCCTACGACTCTATATAAATATTTATTTCTAAAGCGATTATAAATTAGAACGAAAAGAAGAGAGTAGCAAGGCTGGTAATTTACGAAGCTGGTAATATCCTTCCGAACTAATTCCGATGATAATTCTCCGAAACTCGGAGGTTGGAACCAATTCTTCGGCACAAAGAGTTCGCGAAAGAGTAAATCGCGAGGGAAATAGTTATTACTTCGCGCAGCTCTATAACGATCAATAACGATAACGATAATAAAAATACGTTGTTACTTTTCTGAAAATTCGCCGAAAGTGTCCCGAGGAATAGAACTTATATTTAACCGAATTAAACATTATTAGACCTGTGTAATAACGTTAAGCAAAGTAAATAACGTTAATGACGTTGAAGTTGCACGCGAACGCGGCACAACTTGCGCTCACTCGTTACAGAAATATTCTTTGATCGAGGTAATGAAACGAACTGCTATATAAATAATGAAAACAAAATTTCGATCGATAACAGTGGCTAAGCTCGGTGGTTCGTTGTTAATGCTTCGCGAAGTAAGAAATATTTATTAGTATAATGAATTCATAAAGCACGCGATACTTGTGAAGTGCCGTTGAAACGAAAATATTCTGATCGATAAATCTGTTCGATTGTGTTCGCTTCCAACACATTTTTAGTGTGAATTGTTTGCAGCTCGGCGAAATATTTGCCGGAGTTAATGGAAAAATGATAAAAATTTCGCGGACGAGTTCACCTCTGTTTGCAAAAGGTTGCTTAGAAAAAAGTAGATTTGATTGCGAGAAGGCAAGACACACGTCGAAAGTGTACGTTAGAGAAACATGAATTTTCTCGAGACAAGTTTAGAGTAAAATATTCAAAAAGAAAAAAAGAAAGGTGTCTTTTCAATTAGTGTAGCCGTTGTAGTCCCAGCAGTAGAATTTTAATTTTCGTGAAAATTGAAAGTGAATCAAAAGTTTCGAGAAATATGTATAATACGTGAATATATCGATTGATAAGCTACGTGTATTTCGTTGAATCAAATGACATTTGTCTGAATAAATATTTGTTGAAATTATTTGCAGAGTCATCCAGGCGATTTACGTACATCATCCAGTATGTATTCATCTATCTGAAAGGGATAAATTTTACTTAATGTATATACGGATGATTGTGCTAAACGTTAAGTGAAACTTCAATACATTTCAATTGTTAAACAATTTCTTGATACCGATGATAAAATATTGGAATTACAAACAATTATATACAATTTCTTGAATTATCAATCTAAAAGCTCCAAACATGTAGAATAGAAAAAAAAGATTCAACAATAATAATAAAAATATTTCTAAAATTAATATAATTTATTGTTACAGTGCCTTTTTCTTCGCGATACTCGTTTGGTTTACTTTCGAAATTTCAATTATCGTAACTTTACGTAACGTTTAGACACGATTTATAACAAAATCTCCCTTCGTGTATAATGAATCACCTCTAATCCCGATTTTACGATTGCAACGTGGGCCTGTACGAGACTAGATAATCAAAATCGCAGCGCTCCATATAGATATGCACATGCAACGCATTATGAATGAAATTACATACAGTGAAGAAATGAAGAATTGGAAATCCCGGAAATAGCATTTTCGAAAATCGTGAAGATGAATTTGACGGTAAAAAAAAATTGAATTTTGAGCATCTGAACGTAAAAATGAAATTGACTTGTTTCAAAAATTTCTCAACGTACGGAACTAAGTTAAACTTTGATCTATAATTATGTTTTCCTTAAAATCCTTTTAAATTATTAGTAATTTTTCCAACGATTGTCAGAACGACCATCTTTTTCTAGCGCACAGGATTTCACAGGATTTAACTTGTTATCCACTGATATACATCTTTTGAAAATGTGCCATTTCAGTGGAACGATTTCAGTAGATTCAATATTTTATGCGCGTGCAAGGAAATCGCTAGGAGAATTGCAAAAGACACGAAAAAAAAAAAAGAAAAAAAAAACACTCTACGAGATGCAGAACGTAAACGTTTCCGACAGGTTTGATGTCGACAAATACGTATGTATCTCGTGTTAAACCGACGAAGCGAGGGGAAAGTGCAACAGGGACAAAAACTGAGCAAGTCGCGTACAGCTGTCCGTAAGAGGTACATAGCTATCGACTTGAAGAAAATGATGTCTAACCTAACATATGTACCATGTTTGTGGATGTAAATTTTGTTCCTGTACTTAAGTTACTCCGCTACTTTCAAACACATACGTTTATAGTAAATGCAATAAAAATTATTTGTTTAGCGCACCGGTAAAGTTGAGACGTTCACGAGTATTTCTACGGTAAACTATATTAAACGAACACACGAATATCTACTTGTTCTTGTGCAGCTTACTCTAGTTCCAAACGCATGAAATAAGAAATTATTCGCGTTAAAATTTACATGTACACGAGTATTTATATATTTATTTTTATTACATGTTCGATTATTTTGTGATATTAC
>NIPQ01080169.1:5000-21658 GCA_002806875.1 Lepidotrigona ventralis hoosana | reverse complement strand
TTTTTTAATTAACTTTGGGTTTTAATTTTTTTTTTTTTTTTTTAAATGTCCAGTATCGTGTAAACATCGAAAAACCATCAGACCGATTTCAAATTTCTGAATCAAAATAATACATTCGTAAATATGCTGGTACACGTACGTACGCACGCTCCGATCCAGAGCATGATACCAATCAATAACATGCGCGAATTAATCGTAAAACAAGGAATAAAATTGACGGATGACGTACCGTAGTAGTTTCTCCTTGAAGGGATCCTCAAAGGGACACTTTCTCGCGTCAGTTTCCTTGAAATTCAGCCGGTCGTGATTGCAGCACAAACGGGTACACAAGATTTACCACTCGCGTCACGCGTGAACATCGTTCTTTCCCAACGTGTCCGAGACGAGTGTCTTCAATTTTACTCGGCGGGATGCGAAACGCGAAAATTAAGAGAACAATGAAAACACCACGAACCGGCTCACACGACGAGCAACCGCACCTCTGAAGCTTGCAACAGGAAACTGGCCTGTCTCGTGCAGCAAACTTTCATGTAAGGGTGCAGCATGCGCTCCGATTGGTAGGGAGTTGCGCGGCTAAGCCAATCGCGATCGATCGTTCACCGAACATTGACCCCCACCTCCCCATTTACACATAACACAATACATATCTGTTTGGCACCACATTCGGCAACAAAAAACTATCATGCCGTGTATGAACACCGGAAATTCCGAGCGCAATTAAAAAATAGACGTAAAACTCGATTGATTAAACATTTCTTCTCAGATCAGAACAAGTGTACGTGCGATTGTAGCTATTATGAAACTGAAAAGACATGAACACGATGTCCTAAACTCCCGAGCTTACCAATTGAAAGCGCATGCGCCCGTGTGGATCACCATGGTTACAGTAGTCCAAGAAAAAACGCGCGCATTTCTCTTGTTAAATTCAAACGTAAAATGTCTCGAAATAAATAAACGTTTTAAGTAATAAAGGTTACACACGGTAAATATACGTGCGTGAATTCGAGGTTACAAATTTAAGTAAAAACATAAACGACTGAGAAATTTAAGTAAAAGTTTACACTTACTTGACCAACAATGAACTCGAAATAGGAAAAATATCTCTGACAATGAAATACATCGCCACGATCGTTGAATTTATGGAAGTACTTCACACAGCCACTGTTGACGACAAATTTCTCGTAAAAACCAAGCTTTTTCCTACGATAAGTATAGTTCTTCCACAAACAGTCCGATAGTAGAATTTCGCCATAGTAATTTTGAAAGTTATAAACGGTGTCTTCCGATTCGTATGGACGGACAATGTCGGTTAAACTTGGAATTAAATTGCTCAAAACTGACATGATACGGACAATGACAATCTATGATCACTGCTTTATTTTCACCCATTTTACTAACGTACATCTATGATATCGTTACGGAATATTTCATCAATGGGATGAAAAAATTCTGCGTTTCGGGGAACTAAAATAAATTGTAAATTTTGAGTATAAAATTTGACGCGCTATCGTATGCTATAGTACTATTGATTGTGTGACTTCATATGAAGTAGTTGAAATAATAAATTTATCGATCAATCGCGTGCAACTTGATATCACGCTTATTTCACAACTTACTTGTATACAGAATAAAAATGCAACAAAATATATGACACTCGTTTAATTTTTTACAAACGCTCCTTTCAATCCTTGTATATAAAAATGAATAATTTTCAGTAATATTTTACACATGCATTAGATATCCGTGTAAAATAACATTGCTATTTTAAGAAATTTACAAAACAGCAAAAGATTTCGTATTTTGAAGTCCTTCGTTAAAAAGTATACATCAAAATTTATCAATTAACTGCAATATATGTTGTTGCTCTGCTTCTCTCCATTCGGAATCCCCAGCATCACCAAGATTTCCCGCGTATTCTAATGAAATAGTTAAATTAAAAACATACAATGTAGTACAAAATAATACTAAAAAACATACCTCGCATAATATGCCTTATAGTTTTTAGAGATGCTCTTCTTTGAGCTAAAATTCGTGTTACTCGTTGTTTCACTGCTGGTGGACAACCGGTACACGCTTCTAATAGTACATAATCTACTAATTGCAAAATAAACAATCCACCATCCAATCTTCTTAGATACGATTCTTCTTCATCTTCGTCTTCCTATAATTACAATGTAATTATAATACACTAGTAAATAAATAATCTGTAAAGTTTATATCCTTTTACTAACTTTTGTATTCTTTTCAACTTCCTCCACTTTCTCAAGATACTTGAAATGGAGTTCCATCAAGCGATCCACTTTCTCGTAATCATTTTCCGTGAATTTACTCAATAATCTTTGACGTTGTTGACCTTTACAATTCCTAAGCATACTTGCAATAATTGATACTACATGCTCTACAACAACAAATATTCATAAAAATATTGTAGAAAAGTAATTAAGAAAAAAATTAATTAATTAATTAATTAAGAAAAATTATGGTCGAGTTACCTTCGTGTTCTTCCGCAGTAAGCATTCTTTTCCGATTTTTTGTTGGCGTTTTCATAAATAAAGGAAATATTGTTCTCAATCCGAGGATATCGACAAATTTACTACAATTATCTTTTCCATCTGGGCCATTCATTGCATGATCTAATACCTTGAATAAAGCATTATTTTTATACAAATTAAACATAAATTCTAACTTGTTACTCACTTTAAGAGAGCCATTCCTAGACATTTTTTTTTCTCGCA
This sequence comes from Lepidotrigona ventralis hoosana, assembly GCA_002806875.1. Taxonomy (NCBI): domain Eukaryota; kingdom Metazoa; phylum Arthropoda; class Insecta; order Hymenoptera; family Apidae; genus Lepidotrigona; species Lepidotrigona ventralis. Next base: position 18,923 of record NIPQ01080169.1, on the reverse strand, counting down.
ACATTAAATTCATAAGCTGTAATCCTTCGCCCCTTAAAAATCGATCTCTGTTTACAGTTGCCATTAGACTTGAACATAATACGTTGAACAAATTTTCCATCATTTCTTGCTCTTCGGCTGTTTGAGGATCGTGTCTTTTGTAATACTAAAGTTATTTAAACATTAGTTTAGAAAAACAAAAGGTACAAAAAAAAGAGAAAATAAAAAATATATTACCGCTAGTTGTTGTAATAATACATCAATTCCATCAAGTTCACCAAGAAGTAACCTATTCTCTGGTGTGTTTTGCAAAAGAATAGATAAAAGTTCACTGGCATAAAGTTTATTAGCATCGAATGGTGTTTTTGCTTTGATTCTCCTTAAAAGCCATTGCATTAATCCCTGCTTTCCTGCATCTGCACACAATTCTGGTCTAAACTCTAAGAGATTCTCGAAAATAGCTAAAATAATCAAAATATAATATAATATTTCACTTAATTTCGAAAGTAGCGCTCACCAATATACAATAATAATTACCTAATGTATTATAAACTCCATCACTTTCTTCTTTTACTACTTCATCCAATCTTTCTAAATTTTGTACAAGAAGAGCACAAACTTGTTGTTCCAATAAAGCATCAATCAGTGTATCAGCACCTTCTTGACTTTCGTGCAAAATATCTACATCTGTCAGCTCTTGTAAGAGATCTACCACACCAACTGCTATATCTGTATTCTCATGAGATAATAATTCAAGTAACGATGGTACGGCACCCAATTCCACCATTAAAGGATATAGATCTGGATTTGTTGCAACAACATGAAGTTCTTGAAGAGTTTCATGCAATTCTACTTCTGACTCCATAAATCTATAAAAATTAAAATTATATTTTACTCTCATATTCTTAATTTGATCTTTCCGTGCATGATATTAGAAAATGGCATACTTTTCTGGTTGATCGGGGAATTTCACTCTCATTTCCTGATTCCTAAGTGCTCTTTTTTCAAACAGAAGGACCATTCTTTTTAGTGTTGCTTCATCCAATGCCTCTATTTCCGGGGCTTCAGTTTCAACATATTTCAAAATATCTTGTTTTTCTTTTTCTGTCAATTGTGGTTCAACTACATCGTTTGCTGGTGAAGGTAAAGCAGCTCTGATAGGTGTAGGAGGTTCGCTGCTTCTAACTGGCGTTACTTCAATTTCTCTTGGTTGCCTTTGACGCGCATGATATGGTGTTTTAATTACCCTTTTAGGCTTCTTCGCATTTTCCCATTCATCCTCGTCATCTTCTTCTCCTGCGATTGGTCTTTTCGGTGTATTTGGCGGCTAAAGAAAACAGAAATGCAGAAATAACAATTAAAAAATAAAAATAGTTCGCACTGTGCACACATTTAGGTTACACATCAAAATTTTTAACGATAAAAATTTTTAACTATCATAGATAATATTTTGCGTCGTATGAAACATACTTTGTATGATAATAATTCACCGATATCCATTTGTATGAACAATAAATTCCTGTTTAGAAAGAATTACGTGCGAAAAAACACGATTTGGTTATCGCTGTCAGCCGATGTGCTTCATATTTATAAATAACTCTCACTGAAAATTAAAACAAAACTGCGTAAATTCAATTAAAGAGTACATGTACAATAAAGAGTAAATACATTGCGTTCAATAAAGCAATATATTTTTTAATTATATTTAAACATAATTTTCATAAATTCTCAGCTTACAAAAGTGTGTCTTACATGCGATTTAAACCTCGAGATGTCAGTAGTTTCCGTTTCATTCAACCAGAAGAAATACTTTTATTTTTTTATAAGAAATAAGGAGATTCAATATTTTTCTTCATGAACAAAAAATATTATTCGAGACTTAATCATCTTTTGGTACTTTATAATGTTCTTTGAGCACAATAGTTTCGATAATCTACATTCTTTATTTTATCAAAATGTTCTCACAAAATATTCTCTGACAGATTTTGATAACCACTGTTACAAATATCCTATCTGACAGTAGTACCTATACGTACACGTCACAACTTTTGCGAATATTAAAATACGAATGAACCTATTTATTAATAAATATGGAAACTTTATATCACCAAACAAACAAATTAGTTCAAGAAACACAACATCTTTTCTCGCTGCTTGAAAAGAAAACGCCTAACCTAGACCTCAAAGAAATAGAAAACAGCATAGAATCAAAAATAAACCTCATCAACAGGTAGTTATCTAAAAAGATTTTTGTCTTTTTTTTTTTTATATAAAAAATTATACAAATTATACAAAGAATTTATAGACCTTTACTATTCACAGGCTCATCTACTTTACATATATAAATAACAATAATTATATGTAATAATAATATACAATCTTGCGCTTTTATTTTTCAGTAATTGTGAAAGATTAGATGTATTGTGCCTCAAAGGACCTATATTTCAAAGGCAAAATGCTAAAATGCGTGTAGATCAACTAAAGTATGATAGTCGTCATCTCACAGCTGCTTTAAACTCTTGGCGGAACAAAATGCTTAAAAAGCAAAGAGAAGAAGCTGAAAGGGAAGCATTATTGTCTAGGACATTTACCACAAATGATCACGTTGATATTATGATAGATCATAATGTACAACATAACTATAGTTTGAAAAATGCAATTGGTGGTGTAGATGATCTCCTTCAAAGTGGCAGTAGCATCTTGGACAGTTTGAGATCACAAAGAATAACTTTGAAAGGGGCTCACAAGAAACTGATAGACATTGGAAATACACTAGGACTTTCAAAAACGACAATGAGACTAATAGAGCAAAGAGCAAGACAGGATGGATTTATCCTAGTTGGCGGAATGTTGTTCACATGCCTTGTTATAATTTTAGTCATAATTTATCTTACATAGAAAATAGTACTTTTTAATTTTTTTAGGATGATGCAATTAACAATATTAATTATTGACGTATTTTTCTTATTGATGATGTAATAAGCAATGATTTTTAGGATTGTACGAATAAATTCGGCATGTTTCTACTACTATAAGAGATATACAATATATTTAAATTAATAATGTTGAATGCTTCATCCCTCACATATTAAATTGAATGTTGCATCTTGAAATTTGTAATTGTTGTTAATGAAATATTAATACACATGTATTTGTATATAATAAAACGAGAATAAGCAAAGACAAGCATTATAAATGTCACAATTTAATTCATTTCATTATTTTTTTAAAATAAATATTTGTTTTCATTGGTAGCTCATTGCTGTTTTTGTATAAAAGTTAGAAACAAGTCTTAAAAATCATAAATTAATTCACATATGTATTGGCAACACTGATTTTATTCCATTTAGTAAATACATGTGGGAATATTATGGAAACGCGTGTACCTTTTTTCATTTATAAAATAATCCAACATTTTTTTTTTAATTTAAGTAATGAATCGAACTTTTTTGTCTGTACAAAACAGAAATAATAAATTTTGTATGCAAGAACTTTTTAATTTGTGTTGAAAAGTTCATATTATTTATATTAAATTAAAAAATAAAAATAATATATATCTATATTTTAAACAGCAAATGTAAATATTGTGAACAAAAATTTCTATAATCTTATTTACATTATAACATTCTATGTTCCATTGTAAGTAAACAGGTTAGTTTCCATGTTTCTCTACTACAATAATCTTAATTTGTATGAAAACAAAAAAAAAATATAAATAATATAGACTTATTAATTTACTTGTTTCGTATTTTTTATGTATATGTATACTTACATATACATAATAATATATTTCTTTAAAATATTCAAAAAACTTAGAAATTATTTAATAAAACAGAATCTATTCTTTTGAGTAACCTACAGTACAGATCATATCCAATACAATAAATTAAAAAATTAAATTACTGAATTATGTCTGTGAAAATCATTTTTAAATTTGTAATTAAAAAAGGAATCAATTTTTTGTATTAAATTTAATATATAAATACACTGTTTCAAGATTATGTAATCATTTTGTTTTATTTTAAGGTTTTTGTTCTTAATTTCTGCAAAACTAAGTATTTTTAGCAAATTTTGAATTTGTAAGTGAAAATTCTATTTAATTTCTAAAAAGTTTCAATTTCAAAATAATGTGGATAAGTGCAAATCAGTTCTTTTGAGTTTGAATATTATAATCATAACTTTTTACCAAAAAACATATAAAAATTTATTAAAAATGTCTTTTTTAAATTTAAAGAAAAATATACATATATATTAATTTTAAAAAAAAAGGATGTAGTATAAATGCATAAAATAGAAAATATGATTTGGATTATTTTAGGATGTCTTTCCCAAATAAAGAAGATCGTACAAGATGTTGGAATCATAGGGATGAATACTGGAAATGTCTTGATGATGGTAAAACAGAAATAGAATGTAAAAAATTTAGAGAACAATATGAAAAGTTTTGTCCTGCGTTATGGGTAAGTTTTATTTATTAAAAGGTTGATCTTCCACTAAAAATAATTTTCCTACATGTAATGCCTGTCCCTTTTTTTATTAAATCTTCATTTTATCACTTTTTACTAGGTAAAACACTTTGATCGTAAACGAGAGTACTTGAAATTCAAAGAGCAGCTAGAACAAGGGGGGTATGTTCCTGAAGAACAAAATGCAACATAAAATATAAAACTAATTTAGCAATTGTAATTTATAATTTATCACATTTGAACTAATAGTTATTAAACTGTTTCTAAATTAAATTTTCTTATTTTTATTACTTATAATAAAAGAGTGCAAGTAACAATATTGTCTTATTATATTATATGATGATCCTTAATCCACTATATTGAAAGTAAATCATATTTTCTTTTTCAATTATTTGGCACATAGAAATTCTTATGCAGAAGCTAATTTTATAGCTGCTGGATGCTTATTTACATTTAAACCAATAATTCATTATCTTTTTAAAATTTTCGAATGTTTTTTTATGATTTTGCAGGCATTATGTTTTCTATTTATTTTTGTTGTTGTTTAGAAAGAAAAGTAAAACTTTAAAAAATGTCATCATTACATATTAATTGCAGGGCATGCGGCCTTGATGGAGACAAAACAAACAAGTCAGATGCAACAGCACATACCTCAAAAGCAGTTTTTAATTTTCAAACAACAAATACAAACACGTATGATTAGGGAATAAAAATATATGTAATATATATAAATATTATTAAATTGAATCTTCTGTTACTAAATTGCAATAACGAAATGTGTACAAAAAATATGGAATTGAACCATGTAATCAAAGAGTTGCAAACACATACAAAAGACACTGCTATTTTCAGAGTTAGTATTTTATGTTTCTATTAATATAGTTCTATTTGTAATCATTATTACTATATAACTTACTATATAACTCTATTAATTATTGCTCTACATAACTCTAAATAAAGCATTTTATTGTTATTTTTTTAGAAATTGATAAACTTTGCTTCATCATGCAAAGAATCCTGGGATGATGAACATTTGAAACAATGGCAACCAGTATATATACATATTATAGAAGCTTTTATTTTAAATATAGACAATAGAGAAAGAAGTTTGTTGGCTTCCCATACATTTTTTGCTTTACTATCAAAGCAGTCTAATTTATCATTTATAAAAGAAACTTTTACAAGTCTTCTGAATTCTAAACGTAATGAAGTATACGTTTTTGATAAAAGATATAATATCGTTGAAAATGAACTATTTAAACTGATTTGCGTTTATGGATATTTGCAAGTGAATCATAATGAAATATATTCCAATGATATCTTTTTTTTTACTTTCGATGTTATATTCGATCACTGTATAAAATATACTAAACATTCTTATTTCGCGTATAAAATATTATATACATGGTTGCAAAGAACTATGAACACAACTTTTTGGAGCACATATTCAGAAATAGAGCAAAGACTTGAAATGATTATTTTTTCAAATTGGTGCAATGCCATTAATGACATAAGTAAACAAAATTCAGTACTTATTTTTAATATGTACCTGAAAATAATGGAGAAGAAATATGACAGATATTTGGAGTATATATTTAAATATTGTGTCAATACAATTTCTTGGCAGAACGAAGTAAAGTATGATATACTCGCGGAAATTTGCGAAATTTGGGATGAAACTAAAATTATTACATCCCGTGATTTTTTATTTTCTTTGTGTAGTAGCTTAACAAAATATTATTTGCGTTCACCTGGTACTAAAGTTTATCTTGCGATTGTAAAAAAGTTAAGCGAAAATGAATGGAAAAAAGCCTTTGGACATATGATGAATTATCTCTTTCACCATTGGGAATCACCAGAAAAGTGAGTTAAATCATCAAATTTTTACAAATAACAGAAAATTCGAGTTTAAATGCGAATATTTAATTACAGTGAAAATCACAATGCCCTTCAGTTACTTTGTAAACATTGGCTTGAACCAATTGTTAAAAAGTACAAAAATCTTTTATTTTATTTATGGAATTTAATCACAGATATAAGGGAACATATTTTACGTTCACATCTTCAAAAAATGGCTTGTGAAATGCACATTGATCTTCCCCAACAAGCAAAGATTGAATGTTATTTAAATCATAATAAAGAGGTCGTAAGGTTGAATGGATTTGCCATAAATTGTTACCAAATAAACAAATTGTACAATGAAAATAGAGATCGGTTTTTTACCATAAGAAGTTTTCTATGGCATAATGCAAATAGTACAACAGTCTACATGAGAGATGAGATTGTAAAATATTTTAAAATATTTTATACTAATGTTCTAAAAATGTGTGATAATAATCCAGACTGCATACATGATGTGTATTACATTACACATTGGTTACATGAATACCTTTTGGATTGTTTTGAAATTGGTTCTTGTTATCAAAGAAAAATTCTTGGTTTAAATTTATATAGAGCTATACTTTCATTTACCAATGGATTTCTGATAAATAAGACCAACAATGTTGAAAATATTTTGTCTATTTCATTACTAGAAAAACATTTAATAACAACTGGAAATTGGAAATTCACAAACAAAAAGAGTTTATTTATCTTATTAAGACTTGTATTGGATTCTGCACTTGATGTCAAACAATTAGCTACCTCTATTATTCTTAATTATTTCAATAAAGACATCTTATCCACTGTGGAGAAACAAGTAAGAAATTATTCATCTTTTTTTCAATAATTGTTTTTCATTTAAAAAAGAAGACATTATTGGTTTAGGTATTATTTCACACGGCGTTGAAAACTTGTAATTCTTCCAAATTCTATGAAATCGAAAGTGGTGCGGCTCTTATATCAATTTTAATACACTGGCTACCGTTGAATATTTTACAAGATTATAAGAATTGTAATGATTGTTTGAAATATTCCGATTTCTTGTTTAATGAAGCTAAGAGTCAGTTAATACAAATGAAAGATGATGTGCTAAAAGCAATTGTCCAAAATAAACCATTTTATGGCGTGATGACTGCTTTATTGAATATTGCTTTCCAAAATGGTAAAGAAAGTTCCGATATATCTTTCGAATTCATTGAAAAAGTATTGTATCTATTAGAAGATGCCACAGATTTCTTTCTACACATACTTTCTTCAAAATCGGAAAATACAGGTATAATTTACTCAGTTTCAATGAAACATAACTAAAAAAATGTTTTGCCTTGGGTGAAATTGTAACTGAATTTATAGAATATTCATCATCGTTTGCGGAAATGGGATTAGCCATTAATGAAACGATTAAAAACAGTGAGATAGAGAACATCAACTTAGATGATTTAAATTTAACTTCTGCGCATCATGTGCTCATTTCTTGCATTTGGATGTCTTTAAAGGTAAACGTCTTAATCTTCATCTTTTAATTTTAACACATATAAAATAATAAAGTATATGTTCCATTTAGGTTTGCTGCGAACTAGCTTGTGAAATAGGTACATTAATGCATTGCGATGAAACGGTTAAGCGTTCCGCCAATATCATTGTTACTGTATTACTCAGATGTAGACACAAAGGTGTGGTGGAAGCAGCAGGTGCAGCAATAGGACAATTAACTAGGTATAATTCAAACTAATAGGATAATAGGAAAACTGAATATCATACAATTATATTCATTTAATAATTTCAGATGTTTGTGTAAAGAAGCTAAGTATTCTAATTTACCAAAAACACACATATTGCGTATATTAGAAGATGATTCTATGCATTCTTTAAACATCACCAGAAGAGGTGCTGGATTGTCAATAATGTTTCATAGAATTGTCGTTAGCGATAATCGGCGAGATAGACCTCTTTTGCATTTTGCTGTACAACAATTATTAGACCTGTTAGATGATATTTCTGATGACAATTTAAAAAGTATAGAATCACAGCACGATTCTCCATGGGCAAGACGTTTGCATTTTTTGCGGGCTTTAGTAGCCGATAAAGAAATACACGCACAGTTAACTCCATACATGGAGAGAATTTCCCTGACTTGTTTCAAATACTTGCAATCAGAAATATGGACTATCAGAAATGCAAGTCTACAATTATTTGGTTCGATAGTTCCAAGATTAATAGGTCAAAGTTATGGAGACAGGTTGGATTTTGGAAACGGTTATTCAATTAATCATTTTGTTACACATTATCCAGCCATTGCAGATCATGTTATGAAAGAATTGCATAAATTTTCATTTACGTTTACGAAGTTTTCTACTGCTTTATATTTACATTCAAATATTATTCACATTCTTATACTCCTTTCAAAATTTTCATGCAGTGCTTGTAATTTAATTGACTATTCCTCGCAAGAATATTTGTCAAAAGTGAAACATTTACTTTACGTACTATTTGGAAATCCTATCTTATATGTTAGACTTTTAGCTGCAAAAGCATATGCGGCATTAACAGATTTCTTAAAAATTGAATTGGAGCTTGAGAAATTAAGGTACGACATTTCTTCATGTCACAATGTTAATTTAATTCATGGTTATTTGTTAACTATGAAATTCCTCAAGGAAAAATTATCCGCTGAAATCGAAAGTACGAATTTATGTTCGAATGTCAAACAATATACGTGTCATGCATCAGAGCAATCTGCAGAATTGCTACGATTTCGAGAAATATTACAAATTTGGAGAAATGTGCCCAAAGGAAAAGGTAATTTACAAATATGTTATATAATAGAAGTGCTATTTTTACAGTCAAAAGAATTTATTTCCGGTGAGATATCTGAAGAAGATGTATTTATTTTTAACGAAAATAGATCTTTACTCTCCTCTGAGAAAATAAAACCAGGATTTTTTCAATTTGTCGATCTTTCTACAAAATTGTACGCTAACTATATAAATCGCACGAATAACGTTAATATTGATATTTTACATAAAATTTTGTACTCCCCTTGCATCGATCAAAGTATTTCTTTTTTAAATCATGTGTCGTGCAGCATTCCAATTTTAAGAACTGTGCTCAAGTGTCTATTGTTGAATGAATATGATCATGATGAATTACTTTTAAACGCAATGATAAATTACTCTTTGAAAACTTTGAAGCAATGGCCTGTACTAGATATAAGTGAATTAGAAATTGAGAAAGTAATAGAAAAAAATCCGTTTGTTAAGAAATTAGAAACTGTAAGATATTCTAATTTATGGAGTTTGAAATGTATATTGAGAATCTTTTCTCGAAATGAGATAATGATAAACCAAGTACTGTCTCAGGCACTTCAATTAAGTGTTCACGAAGAAGAACACACGAGGAGAATCGCGGTTGAACTTACGAAATTCGCAGTTTATCGATTTGCAGGATTAACAAGTAAAAATAAATTAACTACTTTACATTGCTGTTTAATTCTACTGAAAGATGAAATTGCAGAGATACATGAAGATATTATTGAAAATCTAAAGATGCATGTTCTACTGACAATTAATAGTGAATATGAAAGTTTAGGACACGATGAACTTATATATCAAAGATTATTATCCGAAGTGATACTTGGAACACTAAACTTTCCTACGGATAACGATATGAATCTATTTTTCGTAAAATTGTTCACACACAGTATTAAGAATTTTGATAGTAACATGATTATTGAAAATCCTTTTTACCACGATGATAATCCTTTTTATAGAGAAGAGTCGAAGTTTCTAAATCTTTGCTTTTATTATGTGAAACGGAAAAAGCACAGTGGTAATAACAATCTTAGTATAATAGGATACGGTAATGGAATGCATGAATCGAAATATCAATTACAAAAAGAATGTTATTTCGACGATACTAATTTAAAGGTTGTTTTAAATACTAAATACGTAGATTATTTATTAATGAAACAAAAACTTGTAATACAGAATTATAGATAATAATATGTAATGTACAATTTTAATGGAATAAACGATAAGCAATAACGAAAGTACTATTTATAAACTAGATATTCCTAGTTTTTTTTAGTTAAGGTCTCGAAATAAATGCCTTTTAACCCATCAAAGTACACAAGAGATATTTAATATTTCTGAATAAATACATCTGTACACTTTACGGACATATGAATGTGTATACATTCACAAAGCTTGTAACTTTATATTTACATTATGCTACATTAATTGCATTAGAATATTAGAAAATTTTGAACGGTCGTAGAATATATATATATATATATAATATATATATAAATATATATATATATATATATATGATATATAATATATATAATATATATATGATATATTATATAATATATATATATATCACATACTATGTCATTTTCATTTCATATGTTCCGTTCTTCGTACTTTATCGTATCTACAATTAACACTTTTATATAATGTTATCAAATATAATATAGATCAAAACATGTAATTTTTTAAAATGTTTTAAATTAAAAATCTTGTCCGTAAGTTAAAAGTATCATATAATGATGTGCTTCATGAAGTATCCGAATCTTACGTAAATAATCTACTAATCGGCAATATATGTATATAAATATATATTAAATTACAAAAATTCAATTTCAAAAGTATATATCTGGAAATTAAGCAAGTTAGTTTGATTAAAAAATCTTTTTTATTCGCTGATCGCGTATCATCTCTCGTTTTAAATGCATTCGTAATTCAATAAGTATTGAAGAAAGAAGTTGCTTCCAGCGGAAAACGAGAATATCCACATAGCAAAATATTTTAAAGCGACTTCCTTCTTCAATCTTAAACTATGAAAGCTTATATTTAATTATGTATTTGAACACTGCGCCATGCTCTCGTGTGTGAAAAAAATTGCACATACTAGAGTACAATTTAAAGAAGAATATGATAAAAAGAACGATCAGAATATAATAGATTATTTCTCATTAAATATTTTTAGAAGTTTTTCTTGCATTACTATGCAAGTAAAATCAAATGTTCTTCTGTTTATTAAAACTATTCATTAAAAATTTTAATATCATTGCATCATACTTGAATGAAATATATTAGAAAAAGAAAGAATAAAAATTTCAAATAATTGGCTAGTCTGTTTTAATCGTATTATATATTTTTTTCATTTAAATTGGCGAATTACTTATTCGGTAAAATAATTCTTGCCAAATATTTCATCCATCTCCGTGATATGTTACTAACGATTACAGTAAATTTCTTTGGTGATCATTCATATTTACATCGATGTTATATAATAATTTCTAAAGTTTATCTAATCTCACAATCATTTTCAAGAATACCATCTTTTGTAAAAGAAATCGTGTACACACACACACTTGCGAGTGTTTTCTTTTATTAACATTAAGTAGTAAATTCTATCTAGACAAATATTAAACTAACGATCTTATAACTACTACTACTAATAGTAAATGTGGATGTACATATGAAACTATAAGTAAAATTACACCTATATGATTTTAAACGTTCTATCGCAAAATAATGAAAAATCATTGGAAGTCAATTTATCTTGAAAATATTGTTTAACAGTATTTATTTTTTTCAAATTAAATTCTATAACTACTATATAATTATTATTAAGTTTTAGACAATTGACCGCATTAAATAATTTCTTTTAAAATAGATTTGTGTAAGCGGACTAATGTACTTTATATTTGTTCAAATATTTACTGTTACGCAAACAACTACATACTTCAGTATGCTTTTCTTTCTGTATGAAGATTTTGTTCCAATTAAAATTACTCAATAAAATTTTTTATTCCCTATTTATAGGAATATACAAAATTTTGTGCTTTTAAATATAGAAGCACCATTATTTTGAAATACGGACAATTTTAGTATACATATAATTTTGTATAATATAATAGAAATATCAGGAACCATTACTTTTTTCTTTTTTTTTTTTATACATTTGGATTGAGTATGCAGCAGCAAGCCATAAAAATATATTCTCCTTCATTTGATATTTTTAATAGCACAATTTTCAACTTCTCAAATTTATTTTTCTATAAAACTAATAAAAGAAATTTCTATTGTGATGTATTTTAATAAAATATTAAATTCTTTCAGTTAAAATTTGAATAAAAGTGTATTCTTTCCTTGAGCATTCTTCTTTTAATGATACATCATTCAACGCAATCATTGATTTCATATTTTAAGTAAAATAATTTAACAATGATTGCGTTAAACTTATTCTAATTTTTTCACTAATAATGTAAACTGCACTATAGCTGAAATTGCTAGAGTTTTGAGTAACCATAATTCACTACAAAAAATTTAGAAGTTTGAAGAAATTTCTCTTTTTATCCAGATCTCTATTATTCAATACAGAATGGAAGATTGTCTAATTCTCGGCAAATTTAAATATTATACTTTAAATAGATAATATGCAAACAGGAAGCAAAGGGGAAAAATTTCTTCAAATTTTGCTATTGTATTTCTTTTTTTTTCATACGCCCAAAAATGCATAGGCACAAGACAAGAATTTTCTTCCGATTTATATAATTACGAAATCATTACTGTCTAAAAAACAAAATAACTGTCTAAAAATTTTAAATAAATGAAATATATAAATAAATTGCTGAAATATATAAATAAATTGCTGAAATATATAAATTGATTGCTCTTTTTATCTTCTTCTTCCATCTGCATATATTTTTTTTACTCTAAGTTTTGTAATATGAATTATGTAAATTTCTCATAAACATTTTACAAAAAATTAAATATACAAGATACAAGTTGACACAAAATACATGCAAAATTTGAAATTAATACAAACATAATGTTACTATAATAATAAAATTTCAGAATATATAATTGATATTTGAGCATAGATAAAAAATCGTTAAATTTCATTAATTATTCGCATATGAAATTATTATTAATTCTACCATACATAAATTGAATTTACTAAACGATACCTGATTTTCTTAAATGTTCTAAACTATATAATTTGTTCAATATTTTTACAATTTTATCAATTTTTCAATCACTTATTTGAATCTTTCTCTCCAATAAAGATGAATAAATTTGTATTTAAATTACTTTCATTAAAATGGGACTCTGACTCTGTATACCTAGAAATATTANAAAAAAAAAAAAAAAAAAAAATTGTTGCATCCATAATTGCATACAATGGATGTTACAAAAACATTTTATATTTGCATTTGGATGCATTAATTTAATTTTTAATCTATTTTTCTTATAATTATATGCTAAATGTCTTTAATGGAATTACAGTTCCTTTATATTGCTTAATAAAAATTCCATTTTAGACATATACAAATATACTATATTAAAAATAAATCTACCTAAATAAATTCACACATTTTCGTTCCTATTAATAAATATCCATGTATGTATTTTGTGGATTATTAATTTATGCACAATTTTAACGGAAATTGTTGCTCATACTTGATATTCCTGTAGTATCGCAGTACTGCATCAGTAATGCGCAACAAAAAGTGAAATTAGAAGTAAAAATCGTAAATTATAAACAAATACCTTTTACATGATATTATCGATTATCAAAGTGTCTG
>NIPQ01080015.1:0-53265 GCA_002806875.1 Lepidotrigona ventralis hoosana | reverse complement strand
AATATAAATATATATCTAATTAGAATATAAAGTATATAATATATATATATCTTTTATATATATATATATATATATATATAAGATGGATCAATAAAAAATTTTACTTTTTCAATTATTTTTAGAATTAAAACTCTTTTTAGCAAGATATTTTGCGAATCATTTTTATGTAATATAATCTGTATTTTACAATAGATGTTATTTGTGAAACATGTATAAATATAATATAAGGTATCATTATATTTGCTAATAGCTTTCAAGTAAAGTAGAAATATGTAGTATAATATCAATTAACATTGATTATAAAAAGTGTTTTTGGAAACGTTCTGTAGATTGATAGTATTAATAGAGTGTAAAAAATACAGAATATTATATATTAGTTTATAACAGAATATACAGAATATTATAATAGTTTATATTATATTACATAGATTTTTGCATATTATTATAAAAAAAAAAAATATAAATTTGTTACTTATAGCTTTTAAATTCGAAAACATTGTTATAATTTTCATGTTCATAATCAATTAAGCATAAAGAATTACAATAATAACGATTATTGAAATTAGGACTAGTTCATTTTATTTAGAAAATATTTATTCAATTTTATTCACAATATTTGTTGGAAATACTTTTATTAAAAGAGAAGGATTTCATTAAATTTAAATAAATAAAAGATTAATTAGAAAAAGCTATTAAGTAGTAAATTTTTTTATAACTATTATTTTGGTTTTAAGTGTATATTATTTGCACATTGACTTTCTCAAGGGTGAAATGCATTTACTTTATTTTAAAGTAAAATTCTTTACAAATCATGCATTTTATATATACAATAATAATTAGATAAGAATTTAAAATAAGCAGTAAAATAAATATAATTATTTAATATATTTTGTTGTCAGACATAAAGAAGTATAGCGAAATAAAAAGTAGAAGATAATAAAGAAAATATTTTCTTTACATTTTTATATAAATAATACCTTTTTATAAGTAATAACGAGTTGTATCAACTAATATAAACAGATCTATTTAAAAAACAGATCTTTATGCGTCCATCTAAAAATATGTACTCTATGAAATCATTAAATTGTCATCTGTAACATATTTTTGACGTAAATCAAGATGCTAATATATTATCTTCTCGCAAGTATAGTTATTAAATTTATATTTCTAATATTTCTAAATTTTGATTTATTGGAGAGTGAGGTTCTTTTGAAAAACTGTCATTTATACTGGTAGTTATCTTCATTTGGGAAGATGAGGAAAGTGACGTCTTACACGAGTGCTATGAAAAAAATTTCTCACAAATGAACACTGTATTTGCCGATCTCTTCGAGAGTGATTACGTTTTCGCTTTCAAGTAGAAACGAATGAGTTTCATTTTCTAAAGATATACTTATTGACGAATAATTTGCAAATATTAGTGAAAATTTTATATAGTAGAAATTATGTGCAAAAAAGATAGAAACTAGTAATGAATTGTTCGTTAACTTGGACTTGGGGATATAGCTTGAGAGTAAACTTTCGAGAATCAGTCTCATTACCTGCTGAGGATACTGTTTTGAAAAATATCAGTGTCTGATTAGTACGAAATTTTGAGACAGAGCGGAGAGGAAAACGACTTTAAATTTTCTGATATAAATTAGTTTTTGAGATATTAATAATAGCGATATCAGCATGATAGCAATATCATTTAGTGTCTATAGAGTATCTTTTTAAAATCGATTATTGTAATTTCGATCACCTAAATGATATATTACATTTTATTATAATTTTTAATGAAACATATTCAAAATCTATGTTCTTGAAAATAAAGTTTCAAATAAGCATAATATAGATTATCAGATCATCCATCCAATTAAACTCAATTTAATTATTTTTCTTAGTTTTGCAGATATTCAATATAATATATATGAATCAGAATCGCTTTTTAGCAGCAAAAAATATTGTGCAGTATTTTAATCCAATTATTTAATCCAACGCAGAGAAAAATTGTATGATACATTATTGGGTAGCTATGATTAAAGAAGTTTAATAAGTGTTGTCATGCTTATTGCAAATGTTCCATTCTTTCATTCTTTTTCATTCTTCATTCTCCATTCTATATCTGATAACAATTCAAAATTAAATTTTAACGATGCGAGAGCTAAAATAATAGCATATTCTATTAACCTTTTCATACATGATGTTTCAACTTATGATTTGGCATATTAACCAATAAATATACCAATATTTAACTAAGTAACACCAAGTAATATTTAACTAGTAAACACAATTAATATCCGTTTTTAATATCCGTCATAAATCTGTTTTCTCAAATCTTTCTATATATGTGATATATGTTATTTTGCAAATGTTGAACGAAATGGAATTTTATACTGTGGTGCAGTAATATTCATTAATGAACAAAATTCGTTGTCTTCCATTATTCCACTATGGTTGTATGGTTGTAAATGTCATCATTCGAGTAATAGCATTAGCTAAATCTTTCGTCCCTGTTGAACTTATTTAAGTATATATTTAAATATGTGCTATTGGTGCAGTTTTTGTCATAACATTTGCATGTATATTGGGATTGTAATTTTAAATGACGCAATACAGCAATTATGTTTCTATATTTCGTTTTGAATTCCTGTTCACGATTCCTGTAGACATTTCGCCTCTCTCTCGCATTTATTTTTTCAAAGTGCATTTTTCATGTCTCCTTCATGTTACATGTTACATTTTCACTATCATTACTACTATTACATTCTTTTTAATTTCTTTTATTATTTTTAACAAAATTTCTTAATTCTTGAAATATATATTTATTTATTTTTTATAGAACAATATAACAAATAAATAAATAATACAAATTTTCTATTTTTAAAATGTTTTCTTTTTTATTTTGATTATTTATCAAATATTTGAAAACAATTCAACTTTTATTAATTAAAAAATAACTCACTTTCCGCTGTAATCATTGATAAAGCAAAATTTTTCGCGAATTATAACTAATTTTTCCAAAACAATATTGTGAAACTTGAACGAATTTTAACAAAAGAAATAAAAAAAAAATGATACTGTGTTTTATCATTGACTAACAGAATAAGCCGGACATCTAATGCTTTTTTTGTGCTCCGTTTCGAGAATCATCTGGCCCTTTTGTCATTTTTGTGTCATATCGACTTACGCAAGTATTGGACCACAGCGCTATTGGTGATAGAAATTAAAATCAAAAGCATGGACAGCGTTGCCGTTTCCTCAGCGAAAATTATTTATTGAATTGAATCATTCAGTGACATTGAATTCAGAGACGAGCAAACATACATATATATGTACATACAATAATCATAATAAATAAATGCAAATTTAGTAATAAGATATTATTTAAAAAGCCCATAAAAGCATTGTTTTTTAAATAGATTTCGTTAATTTTCTTTTCTACGATAGATTTCGTTAATTTTCTTTTCTACGATAGAATTTTTAAATTTTATACAGGATGCAGTGTTTAAATGTTTAAATGTTCAAGATAAAGTTGCACTATTTTAAGGCGCAAATTTTTTTTGGAACGAAACGTTTATTAAAGAGATTGAATTTCAAACAGTAGTATTTATATAAAGCAGTTGTTAAAACAGTAGTATTTGTATGTACATCTATAGTCAAATGAGTACAATAATCTGGCATTCATTGTGCGAGAATTAATATAAAATAAATATAAAATAGATTTGCAGAATAATTTTGTAAAATAAATTATATGATTGACGTATATTCGAAGGAGTTGCGGTTCGTCCAAATCGTTCGAGATCTCGCATTGAATTGCCCTTTCAGTCTTACCTATTGATTATCGTTTCGTTTGACATAAGGCAATATCATTTCTTTTAGGAATTATAGTCTCTTACATCCCGTGTTTATGCATCTACTACCATGTGGATTCTGTAGTATACTACAGAACTACTATTACAACTTTGTCAATAATTTAATAACATATTTTAACATATTTTATTGAAATTTTATACGAATGTAAAGTGATATATTCTCATTAAATATTGGTCATTCTCAGTCTCTTTCTAATTGCCTTCATCACGATTGTCATTGTGCAAAATGACAAATGAAAAACAAGTTAAAGTTTAGGATTTCTGACGAAAGCATAGTTATCTAAATTAATAAATCTAAAAATTTGACATGGTTGTCACATTTTTATTACTGTTCCACCGACCGATTCTGTTCATGGAATGATGAAAATAGATTGCACGATCCTTGCCACAGAGTGTCAGGTATTCGATCGAGCTTGATCAAAATTATCCGATCAGATTCAACTCCGAAATATCAGTTGCACTTGGGTAATTTGAACAAATTTTTAAAATAATTAAAAATATAAGTCTTATTATAACTTTGTAAAAAAAATCATGCTTACTTGAATTCTTTTTAAAATATAAAACATTTACTTTGATTACTCTAAACCTTTTTTGAATATATTTTTATATCTTATGTAGCAAGTGAGAAATTAAAAATACTCCTATTTTCGAAATTTGTAAAAATTTAACGTTTTTGTGAAAAATAGTGAGAATTTTTTTATGACTGGAAATCCACCATAGAAAATTTAAATTGTCTTTTTTCAATAATATTTTAAAACTTGCTGTAAAGAAATTCGGTATATGTATGTATACAGAATCCATGTAATAGAAGAAGTATAAACATAAACATAATAAACATAAACATAAACGCTGAATCACCAGAAGAGAGAAGACTACAATCTTATGACAAAGGACGATGATCAGCAGGCAAGGCTGGACGAGCAATTCAATACGAGCTCTCGAACGATTCGGATGAACTCTTTTGAATAAACAATTTTATAATTAATTCGCCATTCTATTAAACTATGATCATTAGGATTAGAAGACGAAATGTTAGGATTTCTAGAATTTTTAACATTACATTAGTCTATACATTAGTAATGTTTATAATATTATAATACGTAGAATACTGTTTTGCCGAAGTTAAAGTAGTTAAAATTTTATATGTATTTGAGGTCCTGGCCACTTCTCTACAGTTCTTTTAAATATAACGCGAGTCATCTTTGGAACGGAAAGATTACAGCCAAATTAGTTAAATCCTAGTACAAAATAAGGATATTGTTCCAATTGGTTCGCTTCCCTTCTCTGAGATGTTTGCCGAATTCGAGAATTTAACTGTTCGGAAGATAATTTTACGATATCTAACGTATAAAAAACAACGAAAAATAGAAAGTGGTATAAAAATTAGATACATAGCGACATGTATCAATTAGAATTACATGGTGACAGTGTCCCCGGCTGTTTGTCCAGAGATGGACAAATGGATGTTTATACGTATATATGGATATACTTGTGCTTATTGAGAGTTGCATTTGTATATGCTTTTGTTTATTCTAGACGTTCGAATTAGGCCCGGTCCAGGGATAAGGGTTCTGAGGGTGGCGGTGCTTTGCAAGAATAGAGACGCAAAGTTCTTTTGTTTCATAAAAAGAGAATATTATATCTCTGTCTTTCAAAAAAATCACTGTTGCGATAATTTGCCGTAAATCGGTTGTCTGTTTCGGGCCTTAGCCGTTAGCTGCTAATTGCTTGTTATTTTATATAATATATATAATAGATTTCTTAAAATTGAAGGATTTATCTTGCAAACAGAGAATTCTCGAAGTTAAGATTTTATATCTTTAGAGTTTCACATCTCATGACCTTCAAATTTTATTTATTTATATCAGTGGCCATTTAAAACTAAATAAATGTACGGTAGTCAATCACCAGTTGTCAACCAAAAATAATTTTAAGAAGTAATGTAGTTAGTTAAAAATTATTTTTAAAAACAATGAAGTATAAATAATTATATACAGGAAATGTATATTAATATTAAAACAAGGATTGAGCTCTTTGTAATACGTACATAGATGTATAATATAAAATGGAACAGTTTTAGATACTAATTTCTTGTAGCGGAATCTGGAGGCATAGATGAGGTATATGTATTTATACAATACAATTGAGAACACTGTAATGGATATTATTTTCTTGAACCAACTTGTATCGTTTTGTTTGACGTAGTTTTCTAATTTACCGTTGTTTAAGCGTAGAGGACGCTAAAAAATCAGTGATTTTTTTTTCTTGGTTGGTATTTTAGATCCTGAGACACGAAATCTTATTTAATGTCTGGTCTATCTTAATTAGTCAATGATCTTACAGGGTTTCGTGGCCTGTGATCTGAAATACCGACATAGTAAAAAAATCATGATTTTTTAGCGCACTTTACATTTAGACAACAGTGAGTTTGAGAACTAGTGAATGAACTAGCAACATGATTTTGAAACCCATTACAGTGTTGTCAAACTTTCAATACCGAAATGTGAAGCTTACTAGTTATAGTTACTACTATAGACGAAGTAACTGAAATTGTTTTATATCAGAAAGAACTCTATCCATATTTTACTTATTTATCACAACTTTTTTCAATATATAATAAGTTAAAAT
The DNA here is from genome assembly GCA_002806875.1 of Lepidotrigona ventralis hoosana. Classification (NCBI taxonomy): domain Eukaryota; kingdom Metazoa; phylum Arthropoda; class Insecta; order Hymenoptera; family Apidae; genus Lepidotrigona; species Lepidotrigona ventralis. The sequence goes on along the minus strand of NIPQ01080015.1, from coordinate 46,783 downwards.
TTTTAAATTATTAATACATGGTTTTATGTATAAATTTTAACTAACAATATTTTATATATTTTATTATATATAATAATTTTAATATTAAAATATTAAAATTATTGTTTCCTCATTTACATATTCCTTATATTACATATTTAAATTTGTGTTAAATTTTTAACAATTTTATTATAACTATGCAGTGCATTGGTTATGACAAATAATATAAATTCTATAATTCATTAGTTAAAAATTACGCTTATTAATCAAAATATTATTCGAAATTTTTCTATAAACTACTTTGTCTATCAATATTAGGACAATAATAAAACTTTCTTATTTATTTATAATTTTTTAATATTTCATGAAGATTTAAAATATAAACTTATCTACGGAATATATCCTTATATGTTTTGCAAAATCGACCAATGTTGAACGTGCTTACAAATTTGATATAGACGGGCACATTATGTGATATTAATTGTATTTTTGGAGATCAAGAGATAGAAGGAAAACTTATATTTTACAATTTCATTTCAACTTCCATTAGTCGCTGTTTTAAATTAACTATTTATATTCCTTCATTGATGAAGTACTATTCAATTCAATAAATAATTCTCGAAACAAATTGGCGACACTGTTCATATTTTTAAAATTTTTTTTAATTTTTAATTTTCGCCACTAGTAGTGCTGCGGTTGCAAAATCGGTACAACAGGATGTGACACGAAAATTGTACGGTTTTGAGAATCGTATTACCATGGCCGGAAAAATACATGGTGATGCAATTCATATGGTGATGTCTATTCATATACCTCGTCTGTGATAACACATATGAATGCAGATCATGTACTTGCCTAGCTTGAAACGCCTGAAGAAACTACTTTCAAAGGGGGCGAGAGGGAGTTCGTTTCGATAAACTACATACAACTATACAACTTTACTTGTGCGACACTAATATCTTTCATTTCAAACACAAATACAAAGCAAAGATCGCGACGCGACCGAAACGAACAAATTCACTATTGCTCAAAAATACGTACTTTTGTGCTCCCAAAAATTCCAAGCTCATTAGTAAAATATTCGTCCGTAAAGGAGCAAATAAACTAAGCTGAGACACTGCTCATACGCTGGTGTAGAAGCAGTTTATCATCGATAAACACGTAGGCTTACAGTCTACAATCGACTCGACAGAGCAAGAAAATGTTGGAAGTGCGGTAGTGTCGAAAGGTGATAGTGAGTCAAACATGGAAACATCCTCAGTTACGTTTTTGGTTTACTTAGTTACGTATTTGGGAATATTTGGGAAATATCGTTACAAGTTAGGCAACACAATAATTGTACAATAATTCGTAGCTTTACCAGCGCATTCTGTATCAAAGACACGTTTATTGAGCGAAATCAGGGAAATAAAACTATCGACACGCATCAATGTTGTGCCCTGCAAGAAATATAACATGAAATAAAGCCGCGGTTTGTCTCCAAGTTTGGCAGTCAGTATGCCAAATTAAGGTTCGAGCATTTAGAGGCAAGTAGTCTAGCTATACTTCCAATAACACAGTGAGGTACCGAAGAACCGCCGAGTCGGATTACACTCGGACGACAAAGGACGTTAGAATACAAGAACCTTACCTCGTCCTTTCGAACGAGGCTGCAATTCGCCAATTTGACAAACTGACAACAAAACTTGGAAACTCTACTCTAGTGCAATGACAGTAACAACAGTAACAACCAACGAAAGAAGAGAGGAAAGGAAAGATTCCTAATTTCGTTCCAAGTTCAATAAACGTGTCTTTGTACAGAATGTTCACAGTGAATTTACAGATACATATCTATCCTATGATTAACTAAAACTAAACTTAAAGCTAAGACGCACGCATCCCACGATGTCCCTCGTTGTCCCTCGGTGTCCCGCTGAGAGGTCTAATAGTTTACTTATCAATTAATTGTCTCTACAGTTCAGTTTAAATCGTGAAATAAAGAAAGGAACGAAATTTGTATAATTTAAATTGAACTGTAGGTTGCGTAATTCTTAGCTTGCTCTATCGTTTTACAAACATTAAAGTTTATCGTTTATCGTTTTACAACTTCGCTTGATGACGTTTTACAAACTTTAATGTTAGTAAAGTAAAACAATATCAAGTTACCAAGACCCACCACGTGGACTACGCACGGGTCTTTAAATTATAGTTTATTGTAAATCACTACTGTTTTATATATTTATCACACGAGTATTTATCATCACGATTTACACTTGTATTGAATTTAAGTATTTGGAAATCCGCGATGAAAGTGGTCGGTACTTACTGACTGTTTCTGGATTGTTGTTCTGAACTATATTTCTGGACTCTTATTCTTACACTATTATTCTAGATTCTATTGTTTAGAATTAAATTCCTTCTAAATGTCCTTCTCTATCACGTGATCAGGAAGATAAGGCGTTTCATTGACAAAGTCAGACTCATAAAGTAATTTGGCAATTAGATTTATTGTTTTTGATTTTATTATTTAATATTTTATTGTTTAGATTTCTATTGGCAAAATTTATTGTTTAATTGTTACAAATAAATTATTAGAAATAATATTTAAACAACTAAAATATTCAGAAATATTATTTAAAAATTCACTCCCAAATTTTAAAAAAACGTCCACACGATGGAAATTTAATTGGTAATGCTCCGTACCGCTCAACATTAGATTAATGTTTCGGTTGTCAGTGATCCGCAACAGTTAATAATTATTTTTAGTATTTCGAAAAACAGTTTTTTTATTATACTAATCAATAATTTAATAGTTTTTACATTTCTATCGCAAATTTACACTTTCATGAATATGTTATAATGTTAAATGTAATAATTTATTAATTTATTTATTATTAATTAATTTATTTTTATCAGTTAAAACTAAATTTACATTTTCATGATATTAATTCTTAAGTTATAACTGTATTGATGTATATTAAATAGAAATTTATATAGAGAAAAGTTATATAGTAAAAAGTTGAATTAAGCGGTCGCTTTAGAATAATCGCGCAACATATAAAAATTTTCGCTCGTTTATTGTTTTAGAGAACAAGAAATATATATATTATGCAACTGTCTTTTCCGTTATTGTAAATAAAATAATTTAATTATTATAAATGAATTATTCAAACTATGAAATAATGTTTGGGAATTCAATCACTGATTCAATTGTTATAAGTAAATAATTAAAATTGTTAAATAATATACAAAAATATCATCGAAATACATTATTTTACAGTTTGAATAATTCATTTGAAACAATTAAATTATTTTATTTCTACAATATTTCTGGACATTAAATATTTAATAATTTCACGATTTTTATATTACGATTAAACAATTAAATTAATTATTTCATTCAATAATTCAAAGTCATTTTTCTTAAATACATTGTTCAAGATTGTTATAAATTATTAGTTAAAAATTTTAAATAACATTACGGAAGAGAACTTATAATGACTTTTTTTGCTGCTTAATTTTCAGGTAAAGTCAGTGATGCACAACAGGTGATAGTCTTTGTTAGTACTTCCAAAAACACTTTTTCTATTACAGTAATCAATAATTTTACAGTTTTTAGGTTTTATTTGGTTAATTGTACAATTTTATAGTTTTATTGTTTTATAACCCACATTAATTTAAGGCAACAATAAATACTATAATTTCTACATTTTTTACAAAATGAAACTACGTTTGCACGGTAGTTTTTAATTTATAATTCTGTTGACATGTATTGAATGTTAATTTATAAATCTGTGACATATAATATTAATTTATGTAGAAAATAATTATATTACAGTCAAAAATTAAATTGGTTGTTTTTTAAGAATAGCTGTGCGAATAAGAAAGCGTTCACGTTTAAGTCAATAATTTTCGATGTAGATGTAAAATTACACTATGTACTACAACATATAGATGTAACATTATTTCACAAACGAGGTCGGTTGAGCTCGGGCGGATTTGGAAACATAAGAAAAATCCTTTAACTCGCCTATTTTTCTATTTTAACCATTTCCTCGAGTCGACGGACAGAACAGTAACAGAAATATGGCAATCATATGAGATTTTTAGGTCTTGGCAACTATGCTTTCGTAAGGAAAACCGTAACTTATCTGTGTCCCTTCAATTCGCTTTTGTTTCGTCATTATGCGCAAAGTAGGTGAAAGTATAGGCTGACTACCCCTCACCGATTTCGGTGATTTTTGAATGTATTGTGAAGGTATTTTGAACAATTTTTTCTTGTAACGTATTGGAGGAAAGGGTCGTTCAATATATCGATTTCTAAATTTAGGGATCTATATATAGGGATTTCTAAATATAGGGAACTATATTTAGGGATCGTCGAAATCAGTGAAGGAGTGGTTAATCTACTACTAATTCATCGGTAATCAAAATGGAGGAAAATACGAATGACAATATTTTAAATTCATAAAATCTTAATACTATAAACGTATATATCATTAAGTCTTACTTTATTTCATTTTTATTAACAATTTATAACAATGAATGATTTCGGCCGTCGAGAATGCAGTGAGTTCGTCTTAATAAATAACATCGTGCTGTAAAAAAGAAAATATGTATGGTATCGTTTAAAAAAATAAATTAGACTTCGAAACAGATGAATTTTGCAAGATAAATTGAAACTTTTATAAAATCGAGTTTACGGGATAATTGATTCAGATTGTGAATTTATACATTTGTAAAAACGTCATACCTAATTATGTTGTTTATAAAAATATCATAATTCAGTCAATTTTTTCGAATACTTTTAAATAGATGTTAATAGTCCAATATATACTAAAGTTTTTATCTCAAAATTTCATCAATCTCCGTTTTAAATCATTATATTCCTTTATTGATAAAGTACACCACGTTCAATTCAATAAATAATTCTCAATTATTCAATTCAATAAATAATTCTCAAAACAACAATCTGGCAACACTGTCCATATTTTTTGATTTTCGCGGTACAAAACTTGCTGAATCGGTATGACAGGACTTGACACGAAAGTAGTAACGGGACATCGGATGCCCCGAAATCGTGGCCGTAAAAATACATTACATGCAATGTCTATCCATATACCTCGCGAGTAAGCTAAGTAAGTGTTACAAACATAAATATCTCTTGTGCGTATTTGATTTGATATACCAAACCAAATACGCTTGAGCTAAAATCCTGTTCTCTTGTACAATTAATATTTAACCGATTTATTTTCATCTGTTTATTTAGTAATTTATATACGATTTTATTACTTTTTTTTCTTTTTATATTTATATTCATGATGAAATGGATTCAAACAGTGAATGCTGTCTTCTCAATGATTACCAAAAATTTGTACAGAATATTAGATTATATTAGATGTTATATCAGATGTTATATTAGATTATATCAGATTATATCAGATGTTATAAAGAAATCTCAATTGAGGAATACTAGATTATAGATATATAAATCTATATACATATAGAATCTATATACATAGATACTCTTAAATTAGTGTTATTTACATTATAATTAATCCTGCAATTTTTTTATTATTCGATTTATTAATAAATATTTAATTGAAGGCAATCAAACAATTAATTTTTACCTGAAATTCGTTGTTTCTTTGAAAGAGCTTTTAGATCTAACGTTTTTGAATTAGCTAAAAAGTATTACACTAACGAACGACAACTAACGATTTTGTTTAATTCCTACATCAGATTCACTCCAGTATCAAGAATTAATAACTGACTTATCAAAAAACTGAATTACAATACTAGTAAGACTTATTCAGAATTTGAATCTAATTGAATAATGAATTTGATTCTAATGGATTGTGATGAAATCACAACATGAGTAGTATCCTACAATAGAATTTTCTTTATCTGCTTTGAATCTATTAAATAACTAATTAATGATTTTAATCTATCTGTATTATGTAAGAAATTAACTTTAAAGATGAGAATTGAATTAAATTAAAAAATTTCGAAGTTCCATAAAAATTTTTATTTCTCAACGTGCACCGTGAAAAAATTATTCTATTAACGTAAAATTTGAAATCGTAATAATTTAATCCTACATTCCTAAAAATATATATTTACCTAATTCTCAAAATTTTTCTACTGACAAATTATTACAATTTCTTTAATCAGGTTTCCAAATCTTTTATTGGATATGGAGACTTTAGTAGCCATAATCCCCTCCCCCTGTGAGGAATCCATTTCATTTAATTTGACAGAAAAGATCATTGATTAAATACAGCAATTAAACTTTGCTAAATTTGAAAGAATATAGCCACTACAACTTAGTCACAAATTCTTTTTCAGTTATTGATCTTAGATTTTCTAGTGCTGATATCTTGCTGCTAGATACTAGATTTTCTAGTACTGATATCTACCTGCTGATATTGCCATAATAGAAAGGCTGTAAAAAATTCCATGGTGGAATAAAAATTATAGTTCTACTAAGAAAGCTTTTTGACACACACTTAACATATATACATAAAAGATAAAAAATAAAATAAAATTGAAATAAAATTCTCTTCTAAAATTAAAATTAATTCAAAGAAATTGCAAATCATCTTTGGCATAACAATAAAAGATAGTAGATCTAAATTTTAAATTGAATATGTTTCTTCTATTAATATTATAGCTGATCGAAAAATGACCTGGTTCAAAAAATTAACAGTTATTATATACTCTTGAATATCCCTGCTCTGAATATTTCAAATTCTTTCTCGTTAACCGATCCAAAAAATATAGCGGATTCTTTAGTAATCAAATTTACTAATAATTTTAATGATCATAATGATCATAAATCTTTCTCCAAGATTTCAAATAAAAAAAGAATAGTGTAAAAAAAATCTATATTTCAGATATTTCCATTTATATCTCTTTCCAATTCTCTTGAAAATCAATTTAATTTACAAGAACTTATTAGTGCTCAAATCTGCAAGAAATTCCATACCCGGATCTGATGGTACACCAAATTTTTTTTATTAAAAACTTAAATATCTTCTTTCAATTGATCTTTTTATTCTTGTAGATTTTTACAACTTCATTTGGAACCAAAGAATTTTCCCATCTACTTAGAGAATTACCATTATTATTCCAATTTTAAAAGCCAAAAAAATCCGCTGGATTGATTCTTCTTATAAACCAATAACCTTAACTGATTTACGTAAAATTTTTAGAAAAAATGCTATTTATCTGAAAATTAGAAAATTTATCAAATAATCTTCTTTTTAATACCAAAGCACATTCAGAAAGTTTCGATCAATAATAGACCAATTAACAATCTTACATCTTTCAATCTGCAGAGCTGTCACAAATAATGAACGTCTTACGATAGTCAGTCTTGATATTGAAAAGGCATATGAGATGGTTTGAAGAATAAGAATCGTTCATTTTTTTATAGAAATTTGATATATGTAGGTAATAATATAATTCCATTTGTAATTGATATACTTTCCAAGTTAAAGTAAACAATATCTAAACTTATATTTATTTAAAATGGCTAAGGCTCATTCATTAGTATTACTTTATTTCTGATAGCAATTGACGAAATTATAACAAATATAACTCTCCCAGTCAAAGCTTGCTTATTCATTGATGATTTGATAGCAAATTCTGTTCTGGATAAAATATCAATTCCAAGATCTACTTGTCTCAACATACTTCTTTTTTAGGCTATTTACAATGGTTTCATTTTTTTCTAAATTTAATCACTTTTTCGAGAGGCAAAAAAAGTATTCCTAATCTTAACTTATTTTTAAATAGTCGATCTATCAAAGAAGTCGATCATATAAAATTATTAAGACTCATATTTCTAATAAAAAATTAAGTTGGATATATTATCTTAAAAACTTGAAGAACAGCTGCATCAAAAGAATCAATATTTTAAAAAGTTTAGTCAGCAAAATGTCAGGAGCTGATATCAATGTATTATTAGCTATATATAAGGCACTAACTTCGTTCAAAAATTGATTATAATTGTATAATATATGATTTTGCCAGTAAAACCTTACTAAATATTCTTAATCCTATTCAGTCCACTTGCTTAAAAATCATTTCTGATGTCTTTTGCACTGTATGTATTTTTGGTCTACAAGGTAAGTTAAACGAGCCTTTATTAAACATTAGGCCTAAATTACTATGGCTTTTTATGTCCTTAATTGTCATCTCATCGAATAATCTAGTCAATAATTATATTTCTGTAAATACATTAGAATTTAGCTCTAATGATGAATATTCCTACAAATCTTTAATCGTTAGAGCTTTCAATTATGCTCAAGATCTTAATTTAATTTTTCCTTTCATCCTTTCTTTTTCTCTCGATAGTCCTTTTTTTATTCATCCCGTAGACTCCATTTTTGGTAATTATGAAACAAAAAATACTAATAATTTTGAACTGAATGTTGTTCTCCAAGAATACATCAATTCGAATTCCTCTATTTCGATTTTTACTGATGGCTCCAAATCCTGTGATCCTGCTAGATGCGCTGAACAACATATATTGCCTGAGAAATTATCATTTTTGGCCTCCTCTTTAACTTGTGCATTACAAACTTTTAAAAATGGTCTATCTCTTGTTTAAAGTTTGAGTTTTCTTAGTGCCATTAATACGTTATTATTCGATAATCTAATTTATTCAACAAACAGTAACAGAATTCAACAACAACAGTAATATAATTAAACTTATTTGAATCCTAAGATTTTAGGAAATGACACAACAGATAAAGTTACTAAAGCTAAAGGATACCACTAAACTCCTCGTTTATATAAAAAAAATGTTAGAATTAATTTTAGAATTAATGCCAAAGCATTTCAAAAAAGTTTTATTTGCTTCTTAAGACTTCACATTAAACGGTACTCGAACAAAACTTTATGATATAAGATGTAATATTCACTCACTTCACTGTAATATTCAAGACTTTCTTCTGTCTGCCCTTTTCATATTTTATATTCTAATTTAGCTCATCCATTTTAGATTATTAAAGATAATTTTCCTATATGTGATATTTGTGGTGTAACACTCACAATTCACCAAATATTATTGATTTGTCGCAAATACTCCATATGAAATAACTTCGACACTCAAGAAGATTAATCTTAAGATTAAGGATAATCTTAAATGATACTGAAAACATTAAAAATATACTTCAATTTCTTTCTACAACTGGTCTACTTGAATATTTATAGTATGAATTTTTACATAAATATAATTTAATAATTGTTACATACATCTTTTATATCCTCAGTAATGATCGCTTATGATTATAATGTTAATGCGACCATTTAAAAATAAATAAATAATAATATATAAATAAATAAATAAATAATATTTATAACAGTCGATTTTCCAATTAATAATGAAGCAATAATTTCATGACAGGATTTGCCACTTTGGTAATTCAATTATTTTCCTTCCCAATTCAACAAACATGTTTCTATATATATTACTATTACGGTGACGATTTATTGATTTCAATATTCTTGTGAAATGTAAACATTTTTTTCACATATAAATATTTAGGGATCTTAGATAGTTCAAGATATGGAAGTGTCTAGAAACTGTTGGATACACTAATTTAATAGTTTTGTAAATTCATAATAGATTCAAAGTGATATATAGTATTAAATATACTACTGCATTATTCTTCTATATTTGTGATATCTTTTCAGTCAATATTAATAATAGCTTTTATAGATGTTGCTCTTGGAAAATATAGCGAAAAATGTAACTGTTTGGAAATTTCTGCAACTATTTTTTCTTTAGAGTAAATTATATGTGTTAATATTGAATTATAATATAGATATTGAACTACATCAAGTTGAATTTTGTTTCGAGTATTTTTTTTTCTTTTTATTATAATATTGATTAAATGGAGTGATAAAATAATAAGTGATGCAAAAAGTAAAGACTGAAAACTGTTATAACATCGATTTCAGTTCTCGAAACAATTTTGAAAAATCATTATTTTCTATAACAGTTATGAAACCAAATTCATGAAATATCGATTACGACTTTAATATCAGGTTTCTGATATCGGTTCTATATTAATTCTATATCAGTTCTGATATCGATTCTAGTATCTTTATATTTTCTACTTTAGTTGTATACTGATTATGGTTACAATAGTAATAGCATTCATTATTATATCGGTTTCTACTTCAAATGTATGTACAACTGTAACAAAATTTAGTGTCATGACTTTTACAGCGATTCTACATCTTTAGATCGATAGAGATTGTTAAAAAAAATTGTTGCAAAAGTTGATCTTAACTTTAAACTTCAAGATAAAATTTTTTTATTATTGCATCGTATTCTATTCGTCATGAATATATTTTTGCAAACGACTCGTTCTCTTGATAAATATTATATTATAAGTCTCATAATCAGTGAAATGATTACATATTTTTGATTATATTATTATACATTCTGTAATCACAATATTGTACTCGGATGTAAATGCTTTGAAAAAGTCTGTAAATACGCCATATCTGCTCATTCTCTTTTATTCTTTTTCTTACTCATAAAATGGAGCCACCGATATCTATGCTTTTTAACAGTCATGCTTGTTTACTAGCTTCAATATGACCAACATAAATAAAGTCTTAATTTTGATTCTAAATTTTTTCTGACTCTATTATTAGGCACATTGAATAATTTTAATTATTGCACAGATTTTATTGCTTCTACTGATTGATAAACTATATGCTTCATTGTTCCTCCAAAAAAGAAGTCAACAGGTATTGGAGAATGAGACAATCAAATGAAATGCAGGTTTACACTATTCATCAACTTTCAAATATTTCTGATAAAAATTCACGTACGGATCTAATGAAATATAACAGTGCCCCATCATGCACAGAATAATTTTACGTTGTCTATAAAGTGATACAGTTTGTCCCAATTTATGAAAAGCAATCTAAGAAAACGCAGATAATTTAAAGATAAATTTGGCAAGTAAAAAGAATAATATTATCTCCAACAATTCTTTCCTATTAAGTAAAATTGATCTTGATTAAAAGTTTAATCATAGCATAAAAATTATTGTATACCCAGATTCTAGTATTTTGTGGATTTTAAAATTTCATGTTAGAAAAATTGTTTTTGTATGTAAAGAGCACAATTTAAAAAAATTGCAGATTTAATTTCTGTAATATTCACCCACAAAAATTACGTTGCAAGGCATAGTTTTGGTCACGATCATCTTACACACGATGAATGCAATAGGACGTAACACAGTTATATATAACCAAATCGACGTGCAAAAATCTAAATCTAAAAGAGGATGAGCACGTGCAAGTACAAGTACTTGTTCCTCCTTTCTGGAATCGACCTGGTCTTCGATGTCCAATATTAATGATTAATTTAAAATCTTGAAAACATTAATTAAATTTTTAAAAGTCTCGTTGGTCTAGAATATTTCTAGACTTTTTTTCACTATCAACTAAGTATATGCAATATTACGAGCTAAAGTATAACTTCCAAGTGCTTTAGCTACTATGAAGCATTTGACACACGTTATAACGATGAAAGCTATTTCGTCTTCCTCTTTTTCTTTTCTCCAAAAGGATTTACTATTAAGGACGATACCTATTAAATAACAAACCATAAATTACTATGGATATTAGCAATGATCATAATTATCTGTATCGGATCAGTTATTTGTATAATGTATTACAAACTTCTTCAAAGCGTTTACATTCAACATAATATTCGTTTATATAATATCGCAGTATTACAGAATGTGTAATAACATTAATATCGTAGTCACAGAATACACATACACTCAAAAACAATCATTTCATTGACAAAAAATCATCAACATTATCTATTAAGAGGATTGAGTCGTTTGCGACCCATAGTTTCTTTTGCAAAATTGATGCTCGTGATGAGTAGAATACGATGCATATAATAGTTAAGTTTGAAATTAGGTTCAGGTTAAAATAATATATATTTTTAGTAATTAAATAAATTTTATATATTAATTATATTTTCTTTTATATTTGTTTCATAGAATGTTACACAGGTATTTTAAAAATTAATATGTTTATAAAATATGAAAGTTCATGAAAAAAATAGAATATGGAAACTATATAACTATATAACATTAAAATATAAAAAGGATATGAGAAATAGAAATTCATAAAATAAAAAGATAACAAATAACCGTGCAAATTGTTTATTTTTGTTTTAGGAAGAACACGGAATTTTAACTACGCATTATTATTATTTTTAATTTCTCTTCTTCTTTTTCATACTTGCTATATGTATTTTTATATTATCAGTTCTTTTCATTTTTATAAACTTTTATTTTATATTACGTAAATTATATTATATTATTATGTATTACGTATATTAATTTTTAAAATAACTATATATTTATGAAATATTTTTATAAAGTAAGTATTTTTAAAAGTATTTTAATTATATATTTATGAAGTAAGTATAAAACTAAACAATACATAATAAAACACCGAACGAGAGAACCTCGGCACGCGGACATCAATTCAACCACCGCCGTGCTGATACACAGACAATACAAATTCTGTAAAAATAAAAAGTGTTCATAATTTTCACCATTTATTTCCAGGAAATTTCGTTTCTTGTATCTAGGCGAACTTAGTATATACGGAGAGTTTTTCCTTTTTATAATTAATTGTTAAATAGTCATTCATGATAATAAAAAGTAAAGATGTGCTTGTTATTATGATACATCATTTTTAATGAATGAATGAAGAGAGGATGTTGATTCTGACTTGGATCATTTTTGCATGTAACAAGTTATACAGCAGATGACTGACTTGATTGCAAAAGTATGGCATATGTTGTAAGTATATATATCCTCAGATTTATTAGGTATCTAATCCTAGATGGAGAAAAACTGTAAAAAATAATTAAGTTAAATGGTTAAATAATTAAAGTTAAATGATCGCGTATGCCACATGAAAATTATTGTGTATCTCAGGATTTATATTGAATATGTTGTCTTATGATGTTGTATAATATTTCAGTACACTAAATGATTGTTCAAACTTACTTTTTTTTGTTTAATCCTAAATTCATTTCATTGTGGTGAATCTTATAGAAAGCCCATAATTTGTTAAAAGATGTGAATTGCATATACATATTTGGCACATTTTTACGCAATTAAAGTATTGTTCCTTTGGGTGTATTAGGCCATCTATTGTTCATTTGGGTGTTTAACCTGATAGTTAAACAGATCTTCAGATTGAATGTTTAATTATATCTTTCGTTAGCTGGATCGTATTTGATGAATATATGTCGTATTTGAATTTAATGTATTTCATGACCATAAATTTTGTATCTCACAAGTCCTTTCTTATGGTTAGGTTAGGAGGAAATAAAAAGAAGTGGATTGGTAAGGGGTAGGGCGAAGAAAAAAGAAGAGTAAAACAAAGGAAAAAAGAAAAATAAAAAAGTTGCGAGTAAAGAAAGAATTAAAAGTCAATTCGGAATGTAGTGGAAATAAGAAGTAAGGATGACGAATTTTGCAGTTTCTGAAACAATTTGATTTTATTGGACTGCTGAAAACATGGGTAGAAGGATATTGAAAAAAAGATTATCAAAAGATTGAAAATGTCAGGTGGTAAGGAAATAAGAGAGAAGAAAGAGAATACTAATAGAGATAAAAAAATAAGCAAAAGGAAGAAAGTTACAAAGAAGAGAGAATGAATAATGAAAAGACATATAAAAGTTAGAAAACTATAGTTTAGGAGAGAAATAAAAGAAATTACGAAAGGTGGAAAAAGGCTTGTTATTAATCGAGAGGGATAGGTGAAAAAGAAATGAGAGGATGAGATGCAAGAATAGTAATAAATTACGATATAGTTAATGAGGAAACTTACAATAGAGATAATGCAGAAAAATTTCGAATTGAAGAATTGGAGACTTTCACTATCAGCCATTAATAGTGATTTTAAGAAGAAAAATAAGAAAAAAAAGCAAGATAGATAGAACAAAAAGTATAATGTTGAGAAGAGGGAGAGACGTAGAAAAATACAGGGAAATTAAATGAAAAGGGTGTAGAAAAAGGAGTTAAAGACTGAAATAGAAATGAGTGTGTCATGGTCGAAATATATAGAAATGAAAAAAAAATTGATGAAATGCTGGAAATAGTAAGAATGGGGAAAAAGAAGATAGAAAACTTCTGAAAAGAGATAGAAAAAATCTGAAAATTAAGTATAAGAAAACGAAGTGCAAAGAAAAGAAGAAAGAATAAAGAAAAAGGAGAATTGAAAAAAATGACAAACGAGCAGTATGTATTATGAGAGTATATTTGGGAATCCACGGTGAGGGTGGTTGCATCTTGGTTACATCGTGACTTACTACGTTGTACTTATTGACTGACTATTTTACAGACTGTACTCTTGTGTACTAGGTGATGCATACTAACAAAATTGTGTATTGACTGTTGTGTATTATTTTACTGACAGTCGTGACGCGTTGGAATCGGCCAACTTTCTTTGTGTTCACGGTTGTGTTGATCGGGACGTAAGGCGTTTTATGACTATTGGCAAAATCAGTCCCATAAAGTAATTTTGGCAATTATTTTATAGATCTAACGATATTGCGTCCTGGTAATAGGATCAAGAGTAAAGAAACGCATCCTCTACATATATAAACAAATTTAATTAATTAAAGAAGGGTGATGGTTAGTTAGAAAAAAATAGTGACGGAGAAATGGGAAAATTGTTATTGAGAGAAAAGAAATTAGAAGAAGATGGAGAAGAAGACGGGAAAAGAGTGTAGAGGAAATAGGGGAGGAGAAACAGAAAGAATTGAAAGTGGAAGAAATAGTGAAATAAAGAAGTTGAAGAAAAAAAAGCAGAAAAAAAAGAATGAAAAACGAAGCATGGATACACAGTGGAGTAAAAATAGGAATGATATTTAGTGAAAATAATAGAAACAATATACAAGGGGAAGAGGTTACTTAAAGATTGGAAACAAGAAACAGTAACATTCATACAAGAAAGAACATGAAAAAGGTGAAAAATTGGTATTGAACTATCAGTCATGTTCTAAACGCAACATCGTTTCATTTTATAAGCAAAATAAAAGTACCCTAGTTGAATTTTATTTATTTCTATTATGTGCTTATTCATATTGTATTATTATTGTATTGTATTATGTGCTTATTCATATTGTATTATTATTATGCATAGATGATTAGATGATAAATGCATACTCAAAAATAGGTCACATAAGAACATTACATACAAATATAATAGTTTGTGAATCTTTAAAATTTTCAGAGTTCCTAAAAATTTGGCTTTTTTCACAATATTATCACATAATGATAAAATTGAGATTATAGCCATCGAGGTCACGAATATATGAATATGAATAAGTATAAGTTGCCGTTCATCCAGTATATAGGAATATATCCTAGAAAAACTTTAGATAATAATCAATATTAAATTCCATCCCATTTTGAATCGAACAATTTATCTAAATTTATTTTATCAGTCCACAATTGTATAATAATAAGATCTTAAAATTATCTACAGTAGAAGTAGTGAAAGTAAGATGATTACCTATTCAATTAAGAACAGTAACAGACCTAGAGACAATTTTTGTGAGACTCCAAATAATAAATAAATAATAATAAATAAATAAATAAATTAGTCTCCTATTTTAATTTTTTAAGAACGATTTGTAATATAAAAGAAAAATCAGTACAAAAGCCAATATATCGATACTGCTAAAACAAATGCTAGCAAGCTTTTTGATTAAAAAAAAAAGTTGTGTTTTTTTAAAATCAAGGTAGATTGTATCAACTTGAAGATTCTTGTTATGCCACAAAAATGGTACTAGTAAATAAAAGATAGATCGTCCCGCCAGGAAATCATTCAAGACATACTGTAATAGTGTTGTATATATAATACTAGTTTTCTATTTTGAAAAAATAATCCGCTGATTAATGATCTATTCAATATAGCGACTTAGATATAATAAATCGACATTTCTTAAAGAAGATAGATTTCCATTGATATAAAGCGACTTATCATTAGAAAGATCATTGATTTCTTGCAAAACCTCACTAATACCAATATGAATGTTAGAAAAATCAAGAATAATTGTTCATACGAAGTTGATCGATGTGTTGGCATATAATTCATCTTGAAATAGGTAGCATTGGTAACAGGTATTCATATTGTATTATTATTGTATTGTATTATAGTACATAGGTAACAGGTCCATTGTTAATTGAGTATAACTTATTTATTTTCAAGATGCATTAAGTTAATTAATGTATTCTAACTCTGTTGTTTACGATCTTCCTTCTGACGTAATTCTCGACTAGACAAAGACTTACATAATGACATATGATTGCTAAAAATTTGGCAATCATGATAGTTGTTCTGAAAAAGCGATGTACAGACATCTTTGTTAAATTAAGATGTTTGAATTCTAAAGTAAATTAGGTAGGATAATTTTTCGAACGTCTAGGAATATAGCAGCGTCATCAGATAATTTATTAATCTGAATATCACAGATGAAATTTTGTCAGAGTTTATTTAATTATTTAATAAAAACACGCGATTCTGGATTGAAAATATATGTGTATATATATATATATATATATATATATATATATAGAGGTACGTTCTGAACGCCTCCAGATTAGTCAAAGAAAAGGAGTTCACTTTAGTTTACGATAAAAGACAATTGCACACTCACACATCTCACAGCATTCATCGATTCCAACAAATTTAGAGAAAACATACCATATAAACCATATAAACTATCGTAGTCTCTATAAATAAAATCGTAACAAGGAAATTGAACTGAGATGGCAGATGTTCAAAGAATAGTATACGAAGATACTGGTGAATGATAGGAGTTCGGAGAATATCCATACATGCTTTGCTTTGCATACTAGGTACAAAAAAAAACTAGTGTCTAAGAAAAAAATAGTGATTATTTCTAATCGTCTAATTCAATTTGAATTGTTGGATGTACGAAGAAGATAGTTATAACATTATGTAATGAATTAATACTATTTTGACACTTCCTTGACACTTTAATACTTCCTCAATATTATTGAAATGATTACGATATATACACCGCTCACAAAAATTAGAGGATATTTCAAAATGAATATGAAGCGATAAAAAAAAGATTTTTTGAGCATTTGACTTTTTTTTATTAAACAAGAACATCAGAAAATCAAAGACAAGTTAAAAAAATTGTTCGATCTCCTAATTTTTGTGAGCAGTATATTTCATATACATTTCAATCAATGACACAATATGAAATCGAAGTGTGGTATCAATTTTTTTTGTTTGTTTAAAAGATAAACGATGTAATTAATTATATTTAATCCGTCAATGTATGATTATAACGTAGATAAATGAAAGTGTTGCGATATTTTTATAATCTAAAATTGCTTTTTTATTGGTATTGAATCAATCACGACTGATTTTTTTCTAAGATCTAAATATTTTATTTTTCATTTTGGATTCATTTCTTCAAAATCCAAATGCATAATTTGTGTGTTGATTATTAATATAATATAATAAGCTTTTCGTTTAATTTTGAATATGTCAAGTAGAACAATATTTTATATGAGAAATTAAATACGTTTCATAAATGTTAATAAAACTTTTTTAATTAAATTTTTGTTCTGCGAACAATGTATACCATTGATTTTGATAATATGTTCACACGATATGTTCATTTCAAAAGATTCCAAACCAAATATCTTGAAAACAACGCTTTTCCTTTCTATTAAAAAATGTTTAATTCAAATCACACTTTCGAAATGGAAGGATAACTATCATACTTGCTTTTTATTTCTTAGGCATCTTTAAGGAATTTTCTTTTTTCAAATAAAAAGGTATACATATTTTTTTTTTATATTTTTATTCTATGGTTAAAAAGAAAGTCTTATATGGAATATTTTTTTTTAGAATTCCTCTAAAAAAATATTTGATAAAATTGAAATATACAAATATCAATTTTCTACATTAAAATATTAAATAACACGAACAAAATTTTTTTAATTTTTCTGATTATTTTTAAAATGATGAAATAAAATCAATAGTAATTATATTATATTATTTATTACATATAATTCATCACAATTTATCATATACAATTCAGCATAGTCGTCAGAAGTTCAATGATACAATCTCTGTTTGAATTCTATTTTTATTTTTTTGTTTAATGAACAGTAAAACCCGATGCAGATGAGGTTTGGGATAAATTGTCACAGCGGCATTTTTTTGGGAGAACAGAAATATAAAGTTCGTGAAACAAAAAAATTTTGTGTTTATGTTGTTTCAAAACGTTGCTCTCGCGATTTGCGGTTGTCTAAGCAATCGAACGACAGCTGTTCGGATCAATTCTTAGTCTTATTCTGGTTGCGAGCGATTTTTGCATCAATTTGAGAATAAATGATGCATACAATTGAATAGTATTAAAAGTATGTAGTCAAAGATATTTGGTGGCAGACTGCACAGGAGGATATGTCAGAGCAAAGATTTGGATTTGAATTTAATTAAAAAATATTTTTCATCACCGTAACTATTCTAAATATGAAAAAACATATTTAAGAGATTACGGTCGATGGGTCATATTTTATATTTAAAGTTAATTCCTTTTATGATTTTGAATTTGATTATAGCTATTACTAAAAATTTTTTGAACTCCAATTCATATATTTCATTCATGATATTTCTGATATTTCATATATATGTGGAACGCGAGTTATCTTTATTAATTAAGGTAAATATTTTATATCGATTTAAATTTTTTATTGTTCATATTTATGTTAAATTTCTTTAACTGGAGCATGGTGGTTGAAGAATGATGTGTGTGTGTGTGTGTGTGTGTAATATGTATTTTAATCGTGATTGCCTTTTAATCTTTTCTGATTGTCGAGATGTGACCCTTGATTTTTAAAAATGATGAGTTTTTTGTGAAATTTACATTTTTTTACATCTATTGAAACTACGTTTGTAACTTTTTATAGCTTGGAGATAATTTATTTTATTGTGGATTAATTTTCAAAAATTCTTGTAGTAAATCTATGTAGTAAAATTACTTCATCACCTTCAGTTTTTGAAAAAAAAATATATTTTTGTAATAAAGTATAATTTTTGCCAAATGTGTCACGTGAAAACTAAAAATGTTAGAAGTTTAGTAAGTTTAGTAGTTCAGTCTTAAATAATAGAATTTTCCTGAATACATTAGTGTATACATTATAAAATTCTATTAGATTTCTGAGCAAGAAATATGTCATGGAAAATATGATTCAGAGAACATGAAAAAATGCTGCGAACGTATTTGTAGTATTTATTCACCATGCATTTTTTGCATTTAATAATTTATTAACAATTTAGTCTACAAAAATATATATAGGATGAATGACTTTAATTTATAAATGTGAGTTACTATTGTGTATATAAAAAAATGATTCAAACAAGTATTGGATGATTTTGAGGAACTTTTCGCTACCATGGATAAGATATTTCGCCACAACTATATCGTATAATACCACCGACGAGATACCTCGCTTCATAATATCGTTGTTCTATTAACAAATTATTTTGATTTACAATTTTGTTTTTTATGTCAATGGTTGAATGAGATATCATGTACCGTAGTAGTGTTTCTATTTCTTGCCTAGTGGCTTTTGTCAATGAAGGAAACATCTTACGTACTATCAATACTATAAATATTACCAATATTTTGCGCCTTTCTTTCAATATTTTCAACTGATTTTAATAATAAAAGACATACGAGATAATTTATCGATGGCTTCATAAAAGCGAAATTATGAACCGATATAACTCGGCAATGGTATTGTAAAAAGCGGTATTATGAAGGGAGATATCTCGTTGGTATTATATAACTAACATAATTATGATGAGATATTCTGTTCATGGTAACAAAAGGATTAAATTTAAAAATTAAAATTAAAGTTAAAATATCTCTTAATAGTGTTTTGATATGTATACTGTTTGACTTAATAGTGTTTTGACATTAATACTTTTTTATTGAGAAAATAAAAAATATATCATTCCATTTAAAAAAGTAGAGGTGACTGTTCTGCTGGCCTTGGGTCTACGACCAGGGCCAATAAATACATAAAACTAATGTGAGGAACGTGTCCTTGGGCAGTACTGTTAGTCCCATAAAGTAATTACAAATATTACTTTATGGGATACCACCCCAGGAACATCGAGACTTTCCTACATGCAAAGTGAGTCAGAAAAAATGCGCCAGAGTTTGTAAAGTTCGGAGTAAGTATGTTTGATTTCGCGAAGTGTAAACCTGATTCTACTGTACGTTTGAGTCCGTAAAATGTTTCCTGCGCATGAACCGTGATTCTAAAGTGACCTTGAAATTTTCGAAAACCCTTATCTACAGGGTGGAAAGAAAATAGAAAGAAATTATCCGTGGACATTATAAATGAATTTTACACGTCCGATTTGATGGATTTAAAGAAGTTGAATTTCAAGGTTCAAAATTTTTTTTTGCATTGTATTCTACTCATCACGAACATAAAATTTTTTCAGGGAACCATAGATTGCAACCCAATAGTTTTCTTGAAAAATGGCAAAAAGTTTTTTAATCACTTAACATTGCGAACGTGTGTGTGCTTAATAACGACTTCATGATTCTGGATTAGGTTTTACTAACATTCGATTTATTACAGTTGTAGTATCAATGCGAGTAATTGTGACTAATCAAATAATAAAACTAACTGTTTCAATTATAAAGTAAACATTATTCAAAATATAAACATTACATTCATACATACTATCTATGCATTACAACGTAACCATAAAATCGCTTTTAGAACGTATGGGTCCGTGTAATTTAAAAATTTTAAAAGTCATTTGAAGATCATATCATGAACGTATCTGAATATATTTTTTCATGAGCTACGTGATTGAATAGAAAGAAAAATACATTTCCTACATAAAAAATGTTAATGAGCATGAAAAAACATTAAAAAGTATATTTTAGAAAAAATAGCTCTATGCGATTCTTTTCAACTAGTTTGTCACGCCAGAAACGATTTCGTATTATCACTAATAAAAAAGGTGGTCTGGTTTTCGTGAAACATCCTGTATGTTTTATATAAATAATTAGAGAAAATTTTTTTAAATTTTTTTAAATTTTTTGTCAGTTTTAAAAGTATTCAATTACTAAACATAAAAATAAAAAACATAAATTATTTGCCAAAAGCACATATTTCAAAATGCACTGATTTTTTAAAATAAATGACTTAATATTATGATTAATATTGAATAAATGACTTAATATTATGACTTAATAATAATACAATTTGATATATTCAGTTGTATTAATGGATGTCACATCATAAACTATGTTTTAACTATGTATTAACATATAAAAATAAAAATATTTGTACAATAGATTTTATACTTTTAATTTTTGATTTCTATTCAATGACTGAAATATTTTAAGTTGATATAATTATCACTCATTGTAAATTATTGATGCGGTAATTATTAATGCGAATTTGACTAATTGTAAGACTGATAAATGATTATTCTTATCTAATTAAAGAATTAAAAGATATTATTATGTAATTGTGATCTTATTTGCCTGTTTTAGTTAGTGATAATTTTAAAATAGAGCTTATTTAAAAATATGTAACATGTATGCGAATACTAAATTTATTAAAAATTTGAGGGTACTGTTTTAAATAGTTCCTTCGTTTCTAAAATAGGTACTTATATTTTAGTTTATTAATGTCAATACGCTAAAAATAATTTTAACCAAATTTGAAAAAAAACTTTTTTATAGAGTAATAATTTTATATTTTATACTAATAAGAAACTGTTATCTGTTAAATTTCAGATTCCAATTAAACAATGTAAAAGTTTTGATTTTCGAGCAAGCATTATACATAGATGTGAATGTATCAAAAGAAATGGTCTACAAGATAAATGTATGATATGGGATTGTATGGGTAGACCAGAATGTATGACAAAATTATACCCCGTTTGTATGCCTGGCCGTAATGCTTTGCTGAAATTAACAGATTTAGGAGATATGGAAATTGCTTTAAGAAAATTTTATTGTGCTGATCAAGCAAGAGAAGCTGCACTAGCTGCATATTGTAGATTGGCGTGTAATAATACTGCAGAAACATTTTGTTGTTCAAATAAGAAGCCAATATGTTCAAACAATATGATTTGTAAACCTACATGTATCGAACTACCATTCTGTTTACCTTCTATTACTCCTTGTACACCAGCTTACAATATTTGTGCACCATGTCCACCACCATGTCCACCACCATGTCCACCATTATATCCATCATCGTATCCATCAGCACGTCTACCACCATGTCTACCACCATGTCAACCAGCATGTCCATTAGCATGTTCACCAACATGTTCATTAACTTGTTTAACACCATGTCCATCACCACGCCCACCACCCTCATGTTCCTTATCTTGTCCACCATTATGTTTATCAATGTGTCCATCACCACATCTGTCATGTTAACTAAAATGTGTATCAATATATTCTATTTTTTATTTTGCGTAGCAAATTTATGAGAGTATTTATCTGCTACTTTATATGTGACATATTATCTTATTTACTCTATATATTTTTCATTCATTATTTTCTTTTGAGTTTATTTTACTGTGTATATTTTACATCTTTCTTTGTAATATTTATCACACTCGAAATATTTTCATAATATTATGCAAATAAAACAGTTAATATGTAAGTTATTTGAAAATTTTATATGCACTTTCTATTATTTTGTATACATTTTAGTATATTTATAAATAATGTATGTTATAAAAATTTCGATAAATATAATAAAATATATTTGAATAATAAATGAATTATTTTATATGATTACTTTGATTTATTATTATAGAATAAAAGTATATGAATTTCAGTATAGTAATAATATACTACTAATTAAATGATGGATACTCTTCTGGATGTTGAGATTGTAAATATTTTGCTGGTAAGCAAAATTGCGTTTGGCATTGACAGGAGTCTTGAAGATCATCTCTGTGTACACAATGACATCTTGTGAATAGAATGCTGGATCGCATTTCAAGAAATTGTAAATGATCTGTGTGCTAAAATAAAAATTAATATTTATTATATGTGAGAACCAAATTACATTGAAGTTATCAGTGTAAGTTTCATACCACCAGTTTTCACTTCACACATCCAAGAAACCATGTGTATGCATATCAGGACTAGAGAAAATATATACATGAGAATCTCGTTTATACGAATTAATTCTATAATACTAAGTGTCAGATATACGAACTTATAATTGATTAATTTTTGTTATCTGAACTCTGATTAATCCAGAAATATCAAATAATTCGGAAATTATCAAAACAAATAAGAGCAAGCCTTGGAGATAGCTAGTGACCTGTTATTAGAACTTGTCAATTGCCCGAATAACTCCGTCGTTCAGATAAACGAGGTTCTTATATTATATTTGAAATAGATATATTTGAAATTGAAAATACTAAATATTTTTAATTTTTAAATTATAAGTATTCGTATACACTTGAAAGTATTCAAACTAGAATATTTCCTATACATTCTATATACAGAGTGATCTATTTAAGTGAGGCCATCTAAATATTTTTTTGAATTATGATGATACAAAAAATATTTTTCATCTGACATGAATGATATCGAAAGCCTTCGAGAGGTCAACTGGTAAGAATATTTTTTTAAGGCCATTTTTTCGGAGTTTTCAAAGTCATTAATAATTTTTTTTCATATAACTATATATTCTTGAAATGACACTGATGTTCAAAAATTAAAGTTTTTGTTTAAGGATTAGTTACTTTCGTATTGTGCAAACTTTAGAAACGTGCATATGATTTACAAAATCTGTTCTGTAAAGATTTTCTGATATAGATAAATAAATGATGTGGATGAACTTTTCTCCTTTTAATATCCGTATTAGGCGGGGTTTTAGAAATTTCACTTTCACACTCAAGTTGTATTACAATTAGACTCATGTGTAGATTTTCGTTAACTGTAACTATAATATTTCCTTTATTTCTTTTGTAAAGAAAATGACTAGAGATTCACAAAAGTGAAGAAAGTACTATATAGTGACTAATGAAAGTATTCAAACGATTACAATTGCAACTGTTAATAAATATACTGTGTGTTAAACGAATTTATTTAAAAAATGTGGTGTATGTAGTAAGAGTGGAGTTTCAATTATATCAGCAAAATCTGAAAGTGATTCAACTAATAAATAACGCTTGTTGATATTAAGAATATGAACATTAATATTTAATGCAAACATCGACACAATCGTTCTGTTAATAGTAAAATAAAATTGTAATATTTAAAATGAATACCAAAAAGTTACTTTATAAAAGTATGAACGAGAAATAATTTTTTAATTATAATAATAGTATGGACCATAGTCGACTGATAATGAGACAAATTATTACTATCAAAGATCCAATGAAATATTAATATCAAATGATGTTATGATATATGAAATATTCCTTATATATTATATGATGAATATTTCTAACAATTCCTGAGCTACTAATGTTGCGCGTTTACAATAATTACTGCCTAAGTTAAATCTTATTCAAATTTTACTGATACTTATTCTCTTCACTATACACATTATATTGTTTTAAATAAATATTTGTTCAAATATTTTTTTCATCAGAAATTACAAATATAATTATTCAAATACTTTTGTTAGGTCACGGTATATTATACAATTTTTTAGTAATGGAATTATAATTATATTTAAATCAATAACTACAAATACTACTGGATGTTGTATTTTGTTAGACGCATACATCTGTTCTACATCTGTTCTACATCTGTTCTACTTTAAATGTTCATTTTTGATATTTATAGTTTTATTAGTTATATATTTATAGTTATTTATAGTTTTTAAATTCACTTTTTATAGATAAAATGACATGTCCGGTTTAAACAATATACAAGGTGCTATTAATTTGTTTAATTTTGAAATCAGTTTAAGAAATTTGAGCTTTTAGTAGCTTAGCAGTCTCAACAATAAAATCAATTACCGAAATTGAAAATTCCTGAGCTGACAGCTCTTTGAATATCTGTGTCTTTTCATACCAAGTTAGTGTGAAGCTGAACAAGTGATATGACAGAGAGGGAAAGGCTGTGTTGTACGAGATAGTTAATTTTTTTTATACCTACACTCAATAGATATTTTTAGAAGATTATATTGAATTTAGCTAAAACAAGTAATCAAACAGAATTCCACGAGACATTTTTCTGATTTCCAGTTTCAAACAATACATATGTACATCAATTTTTGAAATTCATATCGCATAGTTGTGTACAATAGCGTTTGAATTTCTGATACTGCTTATTTTAAAAAATTTCCTGTTTCATATCAAAAGAGATCTATTATTCATAGTATTACTAATAAACAGTAATTTCATGTGAATTATTTATTGTATTAGATTTTTTGGATATAAACTGATAACTTATATATTATACAAATTGATACTGATTATGTTGCGGTGCGATGCATCAAATGGTATGGCCGCGGTTCGCACGGGGGCGGATAGCGACCGTGCGGTGAAGTGTTAGATGAGCGTGAAATAGAAGTTTAATGATTCCGATGTAAGATCGGAAATCACTAGTGGTGGACTGTACTTAATGTATGAAACGTTACGATTATAGCTTACGATGATGGAGCAGTGATTGCTCACAGTAAGGTAGTGATGATGATTATAGCGCTCTACCGGCCGATGCGAGCCTGTTTTATGTCACATCGTCGGTGATCACTAGCCAATCATTTCAAATCATGGCACGTTTGATTTACCCAGGGTAGGTCAGTTAAATTGAACGATAGATGTTAACCGTTCCTGGAGAACACCAAACATAACAGGCTCGGCAGCCGAAAATGAAAACAATATTTGCTCATGGCACAACAGCCGTGTTCGCGCGTGGAAAACGTTAGGACTTCTTGTCAGCATGAAAAAGCGGGCCATTGCTCTTGATTAAACATAATTACAAACGAAGCTGAACAATAAATTTCTTCATGTGGACAAGAAGTCCAAATCATCTTTTTTTCCAGAGGATTTTAGAAGCGACTGCTTAACGGAAATTCACCTCGCGAATATCTCGCGGGTGATGGAAAATGCCTGAACAGATTATAAGACATATTTTGATAATAACTATCAAAAATAAAAAATAAAAACATTTCGAATTGTATTCCGCTTACTGTAGAGATTAAATGTATTTTATTTCATTCTGCAGCTAACAAAATCTGATGCAGCCGAGTACTTTGTAGCAAAGCTATTAGTGTTTATATGTGAAACAATTCACATGGGACACAACGTTTAATGATAACTAGGCGACGTTTGTCAAACGGATTGCATCTACTCATTAGCTATATACCTCAATATAGACTCAATAGGTTTATGATAATTAAACGCAACAAAATGACTGATATTAGTGTTAACATTTTCATTAATGAAGATATGAAAGTGACCGCAAAACATGATTAATTTCGGTGGAACAAAATTGTTAAGTCCAGCTCAAGCCTTTTCGCGCTAGACTTGGATATCGCACTCACACGTGCTAGTATGGCTCCCTAGATGCGACCGTTGCGACTGAAGTCTCTACGCCCGAAGGACCACTCACGACAATGTGAGACCGAAGTCGACGTGTTCTACGATGCGTACTGCAGAATCTCAAGGTTTTCCGAACTGCTCGAGATGGGTGTTTATGTGAATCTGCTCCCGATAAGCGTCCTTTCGTGTCCTTTTCGTCTCTTTCGCAACTGCCCGAAAAATCCTCCCCGTGAAGACGTGTGTATTTTCCCTCTCCGGAAAACTGTCTGGGAAGGGGATACCGAGAACCGTGTGCAGACGAACGGAAATCTTTGTGGAAAGTGCAACTTTCACTTTCCCAAGGGCTATATAAAACTTGTTCGTTCGTGAGGACCTACCGTAATTGGAAGGTTGTAATATTATCGGTAGGATGCAGACTCAGTGCCTGCATTCAATGTAGTAAAAAATA
Organism: Lepidotrigona ventralis hoosana; assembly: GCA_002806875.1. NCBI lineage: Eukaryota > Metazoa > Arthropoda > Insecta > Hymenoptera > Apidae > Lepidotrigona > Lepidotrigona ventralis. The sequence goes on along the minus strand of NIPQ01080015.1, from coordinate 19,746 downwards.
CAAATTTCCTAAAACTGTCTTAAAAAACATTCGTGCCACAAATTACGGTCGTTGCTGGTCTTAACAAAATGATGACCTTTGATTATAGAAATCATCCTAATAAAAGATTTTCAATAATTCGCAACATTCAGTAATGAAGTGTACAAAATATTATAGAGGACCCTAAATTAAATAAAAAAATGAGAAGTATTCAAATCATTTTATATTAAAAGTTCAAATGTATTTAAATGAAAATAACATAATTAATATCTACGACTATGAAAATGATCAATGCAACATACCCAATAAGCACATAAAAGGTAAACTAATGCTTGAGGCAAACTTGAATTATAATAACAATTATTAAAAAAATGAAATAACTCATAAAAAGATCTTTCTTTTTTCAAATCAGGAGAAATATACAGAATGGAAAGAAATGTTTGGTCTTGACTACCATAAGTAAATTCTACATCTTCGATTTGATGGAAAAGTAAGGAACCTGCCGTAAAATTGATTTTGATTGAATTTTAAGATTAATATTTTTTTCGTTTGCATTGTATTCTACTGATTATGAAGATCAAACTTGTCCAAGAAACTATGGATTACAATCTAATGGGAAAGTTCGACCCACGACTGTAGCAATAATAAATCTTATGAAATCTCTGTGAAATTCAAAATGCATTCTGAAAAATAAAGAAAAAATGCGTGCTGAGAAAAATAAAGAAACAAAACATATTTTCTTTGTAGTGAAAACGGCAAAACGATGATTGAAATATTTGATGATTTTATAAAGTTATAATTGCTACAAGCCAATTCAGAATTTCTTTGGATCACGTATAAATTTAAAAACATAAAGAAATGAAGTACAAATGAAAAATATAAAAACATAAAAACATAAAATTCGAAATTCTGAACGGTTGAAAATTTCAGATTTTTAAAAAGATAAAATTATTAAGATTTATTCCGCGGATAAGAAGTATTATAGGACACAAATTGCATGAAATATCTTGTACAAAAAATATTGTTTTTGTTATATTCATTTATTTAAAGTGCATATAAATATAGATCACAGAGGTTGTGGTATTAAGAAAATGAATTACCCGTAGGTAATATAGAAAGGATAATGAACGATATTTATGTTTATATTTATATCCGTACTTCTAAACATATTGTATTACTTAATTTTTACCTACTATTTTCTATAAAATAGGAAGTAGTAAATGAAAATTGAAAATAAATATTTATTTTTACAATGTTTATAGAAGACAGCTTGGATGATCTTGAGCTTGATATATGTAATAAGAACATTAAGAATCATTAATTGAGCTTAATATATGTAATAAGAACATTTTCCTTGTATTCAAGCAGCGGTGTTAGTTGTTGGTTACTATTAATTAAAAGTTATTAATTATTAAAAATTGGATTCAAAAAAAACTTCATACAATAAGATTGATATATTATAGTATTTTGTTAGTATTGAATGAGAATTTGTTTAAATCATCAACGGATAGAGGGATTCTTTCAAGATTGAATTAGGCTAGGTTAAATTATTTTAGGATAAGGGGTGCTGGTGCCGTTTTTGTATGTTGTTGATACTGTTTATTGCATCTTGAGCATATTACAAGATTTCTAATTATTTTTGATAATTAAAGACTTTACTAATTAAAGAACTTATTAGTCATTATAGCTACAAATGCATAAACTCGTGGAATAATATATTAAAACGTTCAAATTGTTGATATATATGATTGGATACTTTGCATTGCTTCATTATATCTGAATACAAATATTGGAATGTCAATTCCGGTGGCCTGGGCTTATGTTATAGCCAGTGGAATTAAAATATTCTTTTATTCTTTCTAAGATATATTCTAATAAGATATATTTTTAATAATGAATAATTATTTATAGTTAAAACCATTTAAGAGCTACTGAAGAGAGTGTGCTTGATAACATATGTCAAAATCGTCTGAGTTGCTTCCCATAAAATAAACCAATAAATATTTTATTATTACTTTCTAAAGTTTATCAATAAATATTGTTTTCATTAAACGTGAATTTCTGTAACTTACCAATTAGTCATTGAATGAAATATTATTTTTAAATAACATTCATTCTTAATTCCAATCAAATTAAATTAAAATAAAATAATTAAATTTGCCTGAGCTATTATGTAGTGAGTGCTTGTTATTGTCAACCTTGGTGGCCTGTTTTAATTGATGTCTTTAAGGGATAGTCAGCGTCGATCCTTTGATCAACGTTTAATTTTTGCTTCATTCGGGTGCTAAGCAATTAAACAGCTTATATTTTGAAATGATTGGCTAGTGCCGGCTAGTTAACTTGTATAAAATAGGCCCGCAGGCAGCGAGAACACAACATAAAAATACAAGCAGAAAGGGTACACAAGTACACAAGTACACAAGTACACAAGAAATCTATGAGTCATTATTCAAAGCTAATTCAAATAAGAAATACTGGTAACAAGTGGAAAGGAATTTATCTACTACATCTGATTTTGTGATAGAAATTAGACTTCTAGAAATGATTATGTTATCTAATCAATATTGTTATCTTTAAATTTTTTTTTAAAGAAGTTATTAAAATATTTTAACAATCATTGTGAGGTTTAACAAGTAAGATTGTTACGGCGCGATGCATCAAACGATGTGATGCATCGCGCCGCGATTTGCACGCTTGTATTTGAGGCAGATAGCGACCGTGTGAGAAGTATGTTAAAAAGATAAGAACTTTTATGAAATGAGCGATTTCGATATAAGTTCGAATATCGCTAGCAGTGGACTGTATTTAATGAAATTTGTGTGTTGGCGATATAACGGAAGACCGACTATATTCCGAGTCGTAGTGATATACACTGACGACGAATTGTGGCGGTATAGCAAAGAACTATAACTCGAATGTGGCGGTATAGCAAAGAGTTAACTATATCCGAATGTGGTGGTATAGCAAAGAACTATAGTCCGAATTGTAATGATAACGCACTATGGTTGACTATAGCAAGGTGCCGATCGGGGCGAGCTTGTTTTATATCATTTTGCAAGTGGCCTCCAGCCAATCATTTTAAAGCGAGGTACGTTTAACTAGCCTAGTGCCTAGTGCAAGTCAGTTAAATTGGGGCATTGATCGAACAATGGATCGATTACCGCTCCTGGAGGACACCGAACAAAACAGGCTCGCGGATCGGCTATCGAAAATCAAAACAATATTTGCGCACGATATGTTTGTGCGAGGAAGATGTTAGGACTTCTTGCCAGCATGAAAAAGCGGACGAACCATTACCCAGTCATGAAACTTTTAAATTTAGACAAAAGATTCTTCATGCTGATAAGAAGTCTAATGTTTTTGATTTAGAAAATTCTGTACACGTAGATTGCAATTTTACCTCGCGATTCGACGGAAAATGATTCGATCACAGTTCTTTGTTCATTGAAACTATCAAAGCTTCAAGTATGTTGTACAAAGATGCAAATTGCGTCAAGCTATTAGTAATTTTTTGAATGAAAATTTTGTTTAGTTGCATCTTAATTGAACATTACAATATTATGCAGCTTATCATTGATAATTTAATTATCCTTCAATAAAATTCTATCCTTTAATAAAATTTTATGAAATTTTTATTTAGAGTAATTTATGAGATTATACAGTCTCGCATTAATAATGACTAAACTTTTGAAAAAGCATTATTTACATTTTTCACTTATAAGGGAACTTTGAAAACCTGAAAATACCTACTTTAAACTTTGGTTTCTTTTCGATTTTTCAGATTGAAAACATCCTTGGAACAGAGATACGTATCACTTCATTTCTTTTTAAACTATAGTAGGTATAATAGTTATAAAAATTTTATATCTACTATAATAGAAATGAAATGGCTTTTTGTGCTTTATAAGGCTATTAAATTAATGAAAATGTTTGTTGTATTCGTTAAAATAATTCCTCAATACTATTATTGTGAAAAATTTTGAATTTTCTAGAATAGCATGTAAAAAGTATCTAAAATGTATGTAGATTAATTAACATATGTTATATAATTTGTCGGATAATATGATATTTAAATAATTTTAATTTATATATGTATTTTGTATGTCTATTGTTGCACTCTGAATATCAGTTACTAAATGTGTATACGAAATTTTGATATGTTTTTAGCATATGATGTATCACAATGACGTTATTCTTTTTAAAATTCCAAATCTCCTGCTTTGTCTCCAAAGTCTATATAAATAACTTGGCGAACCTTATAAATTCCTTTTAATGTAATATTTATTGTTTACTTACAAAGTTTGTATTATATACATCATTTACGGATGATAATCATTCTATATTGTAGTTACAGCGATGTTAATACATCGATTATTCGTCGTAGAAAAAGAAAACTTTTATATAAATGATGCAGATGAATCAAGCAAATATAATAATATCAATATCTTAATTACATCGTTGAAAGTTTCCAATGCAAACGTTTCATTTTGAATCCTCAGAAAATTACTTTGTACGATGCTATACTAGATATAATTACTAAAAACATGAAAGAAGATATTTCTATCGAAGATGATTTTATATTACGATTTGAAAATTCCACATGAACTGCTTGTTGACAATATTGTTGTTACGAAGAAGATGAATCGACGAGTCAGATAGTGACCAAAAAATATGCTTCAAAATGAATTTTAACAAAAGAAAAATTATTGGTTTGGGATATAAAATAAAAGTAGAATATGAAGTTCTGAATGAGTAAGAACAGAACAGAAAAAATATTTAGCATCGATTTAAATAAGTAAAATTTTTATCTTAAGTCTATAGATGGGAAGCTGTTGTGAAGAAAGATGCATTATTTATTGCAGAATATATGTATATTAAATAAATTTAGAATTAGTGATAACAACAGAAAAACAATGCGATGATCTGAAGCCAAAAGCTGAAGTTACTTGTAGTTCGTTGAAAGTGGGAAATTAGTAGGTTTGGAATTTTAAAAAGAATAATAATACTATGACACATACGATAACAAAATTTATTACACAATCAGTCTATGTAAACGTTAAAGAAATAGAAACAGTACTACTTTCGTGAATGATATAAAATGTAATGAACTCTGATAAAGACAACATTCATAACGCAGATGCTTGGAAATATATTCAGAAACATCATTAGGAAAAAGTCAAAAAAGTCAAATATGATTTAATCTCTATCATCTCTTACCTACAGTTATATAGTTTTACCAATTTTAAGTAAGTAGAAAATTATTCTCGCCATTATTTATTTTATTGTAATACTTTAGGACTCGGAAAATTTTTTTTAGGCTAACCAATATTTGTACGTATTTCTGGAAAATTAATTTTAATGAATAATTGCTTGATTAATATTTTTTTTATTATTTATTGAATAATGCATGGTGCTATATGCTTTTGGTGGCCATTGTCTAGAATTGTCTAGAAGAAAGAAGTGATATTTCGAACAATGTGAAAAAAGACAATAGGATTAATTCAATCCTATTAGATGTATACAGTTCTCAAATGTGAAACAGTTATTATATGTATTAGAACATTCTTCGATAAAATAATATTATTAGATTTGTTCATTAATCTTCATTTACGGCACAATATTATAAAATTGCAATCAATTATCATCGTTCCATTTTCATGATCTCTTGTGATACAAAAATAGTTATTGATTTGAACCATCCAGTTAATTTTTGTTATCCAAATACAAATTTTATTCTACGTAGAGGATAAGAATGCGGAAAGCATTATTGAGATGTATCTGATGTAAAGAATATTTCTATTTTTTTAAAGAACATTTTTTTGTACAGTATCGTTTTTGCGATAAATTCGAATCATAGAAAATAAATTTTTCATAGTGACGGTGGTAAGAAATTTTTATTTAAATAAAAATTTTTTATTGATTTAAGTTTAATAATTTAATTTTTAATCTTTCAAAGCATAAAAGCCATTAAATTTTTATTATAAGAACTATTTTATGTGTATTATAGCTTTAAAGATAAACAGGGAAATAGAGTGACATTTATCTCTATTTAAGGGGTGTTCTTACTTTGAGAAATTAAAAGGATCAGTAAGAAATTACTCGATACTTTTTTAAAGCTTCCGTATATACCTGCAAACTTTAAAAAAAAATTGGAATTTCGGATTACCGAAGTCCCTTGTTAAAAATAACGTGTATTAAATAAATGAGAGAAATTAAAAAACAATCAGCTGGATAATTATTATAAATGAGTACGCATGCAAAATATTTCGAAATTTATTGTTCAAATTTTACTAGGTGTTCTGCAGGTGAAAAAAGAGATTATAATGTCATACAGCAAAATAAATACCCATAAGTGCTCCATTAAAAAGTAACATTAAATAACAAAAACATGAAATATAAAGTTATATTTACTTATATGCGCATTTTGAAATGTTACTTTCTTTTACCAGTGTAAAATTGATATTGAAATATTATCGAATTTCATATCAGTAGACCGAATTTCATATCAACTTTGTCGAATTTCTTCACACAGTTTTGATTCTTGTAATCAATTTACTGTAAATTTTTGCTTCTAAAGAGTAATGAATATTTTTTTATAAATAGAAATTTGAAGATGTAAGACTTGGTGATCTAAAAAACCAAGATTAGTTCTCGAAAAATCCGTCGTTGAAATTATTCGTATTGATGGTGTTCCACATCTCATACTTTTATTATTAATCTTATTTTTACTTATTGCATTGACAACATTGACAAAATTTGAACACTATATAATATTTTGGAATATCCTGTATATCATGTATCACATTTCATAGTATCTCAATATTAACGTAAATTCATATAAGAAATTGAAAAATTCTGATACGCATATGTGGATTTTTAAAGTAGGTAGATTATAATATAATACAATCTACGATTTTTTGTAAGGCATCATAACTGATTTTTCATTTATTTGAATTATTAAGTTGTTGAATTATCAATTTTACATCACATTGATCTATCTTTGAAGTTTGAGTATTACTCATAAATGTATTTGTTATACATTTTCTACTTGATTGTTTGTTTGATATTTTTGATATCTCAGAGATTTTTTTCTTCAAATGGAACCATTAAAAATATTGATGTGAATAGTGTTTTTTCTTCATTATATTTCTGCTTCAGTGCATCTTTATAAGCAGAGAAAAATTAATTAATTTTCCTTTTAAGTAAATCAAGATAAAAAGAATAAATGAAATAATAAAATAAGACATACTTCTGCAAAACAAATATATAAATCGAATTGAACAATAAAAAATTGCGTTTGAAGTTTTGTTTATCGTATATTCTTATTTAAAAATCAAGTTAAATATCTGCCGCTCTCGATAAAGTTCGCTACATTAATGAATCAACTTAAGTTCCTGCTAATTGTTTGGATTATTAGATTACCATACATAAGTTCGTGTAAAAAAACTTTGGCGTATTCAGGGATACTTTTAAATAGAGTTTGGCATTACAGATAAATATCGGTAAAATGATAAAACTTATTCTATTATCTTAAAAGAAATTAAATATTATGAATATTGTTCTGAAGTTATCAAAACGATATATCATATAATCGTATTTGTACCAATAAATATTCTGGAAAAAACAATTACACATTAAATTTTTAGTAAATCGAACCAATATAATTATGAAATATATAACATACGTTAATAAAAATGCATCATTGTAAATTAATTAATTAGTAAATAATTTAATAGAGTAAAATAGAATATAATAATGCTTAATTGTAAAACAAATACACGATTTTTTTGTATTATTCTTGGAAGTTCTATCATAAATAATAAATATAAATAAATTACGACTTAATTTTACCTTACCTTCGTTTAGTAACGAATAGTGCTTTAAAGCAATCAGTTTAATTACAAGTTTTATTCATTTGTCAAATTATTTATAGCTTTTTGCTTCACTGCGGAAGATGTCAAAAGATTATTTGCCATGTTTTTGGTAGATTATTCTACATTTTTGAATCGGTAGCGATTTGTTCAAAACTGGTTTTGAATTAATTTTCGAAATAAAATTTTCTTTTTATTGTACTGTATAATGTTTAACACGAAGAACTGTTGCAAATAATTTGTTTTCTTCGAAAAATACATTAGAAGTTCCGTTAATTAATAAATCGATTTTATTTATTGTGTTTTATTACATTGTATTATATTATATATAAGATGTTACATTTAAATGTAAATGATGGGATTGAAGTTATGAGGAAAACGGTCATATAAAATTTGTTTGGTATGAAGAGGCATATATTTTTTTCGGTAGAAGAAGAGAGCAGTAAGTATTTCTTTTTAAGTAAGTATTTCTTTTTAATAGAGTAGTGATATTTATAATATTATATGTTGAAACAAATTTGATAATTTCCTATATCATAAGAATAAACGTTAAAAAGACGTCGAAGTCACGAATATCAGAAATCAACTTTGGATGTTCATCTTCCAACGAAACAGGATATCTATTGCTTGAAAAGTTACGAACATGACATTTGTTAACATTAAACTCTATTTCCTTATATTGAAATCATAAATAGCCCAACATGGATGAGATAGGACGGTAAATTTTGAGATTGTTAATTCCTTATTTTTAATTCTTAATGTAAACTGTCAGTGTCGTTAATGAAAATTGAAAAGAAAAAGAGACCAAGCAGAGATCCTTGCAGAACATCAGACAAAATATAAATAGATCTAGAAATACTGTTATCAATCTAACATATTGGAGGTATCCAATGAAATGTCTATTTGGAGATTGCTTGGAATTCCGATGCTAGAGATTTTATTGATAAAAAGAAAATGGTTAACACGATCGAATGCTTCTTTGAAATTCAAGCTGAATCTACGGAGATTTTTGTCGAATGCTTTGAAGTCCTTATAATGGAGTATTAATGTGAAATCTAAATATATTTTATATTTCTAGCCAAATAATCGCACAATCAAATTAACTAAGACTGTAACGTTCGTCTTTTTTTGTTCAAATACATGCGCACGCGTAGATACAATCTCATCCACAGTGTTCACTTATAATTAACATGTATAATAGAGGAATTCGAAAAAAAGTAGATGACAACGAGGAACGAACAGATTGAAGGACGGAAAAAGAAATAAACAGTAGAGGAGTTAATAAAACAGAAACCATAGAAGAACAATTATAGAATTAAAAACAAAGAGCTGCTGCAATAAAAATAAGATGTAATGGAAGGAATAGAAAAAATAAAGTTTTCTAAAAAATATAGAGGAAAGTGAAAAAGCAAATAAGGCAAGGCAAACTTAGAAATGGAAAATTTTTTAAAAATATTAATGTAAATTAATATTTTATTTAAAAAATAAGAATGTGAGGAAATATGTTTGAAAAGAATAATTATAGAATATAGAGAAAAGTGAAGAGTATAATGCAGGATAGCAAAAAGTAAATTAGGGAAAGATTACTGTTCCGAAAAGTAACAGTAATTGATGTGAAATTGAGAATAAGGAAAGGAGGAAATATAAAATTTTAGCTTCCATAAAATATTGATTAGTATTTATTAAAATATTTATTAGTATTTCAATATTAATAAGAAATGATGATATGATTGAATAAAAACGATATTAGTCTCAATATCTACATCACATAAAATCGATTAAGTCTAGGATTTCAGGGATTATCTTTCAGATCTTCTGGACTTCATTGGCTAACAAAAAACACTTTGTTGAGAGTTACACATAATTTGCATATTTTTTTATTAGTTTAATGTAACCTATTATTTATGAAGATATTAAAACAACTTTTATAGTGAAACAACACCTTGATTAGAAAAATATATTTATATTAATTAAAAAATATTTCATTTTATATATATATATATATAAATTTTAAAAATATCAAAAATTTTAACGAGAACACTAAGCTTTTTTTTTAGTTCACCAATATTTGGTTTGATACAAGTAATAGTTTGATACCACTATTTTCAAGATTTTATTATTATATTTTTATTATTATAGACTCGTCTAAAATTTTTGTTCTGTATTTTTTGTATGCTTTATATGGGAAAAAATCTGTTTGCAAATATATACACCCTCAAAAGGGATATCATGAATAGCGTTTGTTCGTGAAATACTGAATATTTTTCTTTAGGGACGTGTAATTTATAAAAGTAATAAAGACATTTGAATAAATTTTTCCTTGAGTTGTATATCTGATTGTAACTAATTACATTCCATTTGTATATTCGCTGGCAACATATTGATATCAACTGAGAGTGGAATAGCAAATATGCCACCCATCTGAAATAGAAAATATTTCGTTGGCTTTTGGAAATTATTCGTAATTAGTCACTCTAACATTAAATTAAAAAAAAAGTATGATTATTCACAATTTAAATTATTCAAATAATAAAATTCTTATTCAATTATTCCAATTATTCCATTATTTTGGCTGAAACAACGGGAACCGCATGAATAAGGTCTAATAGCCATAAGTTGGACACAACTCACTTAAAGGATGATTTATTCTCTATTTCCGTATTCAGAATGGTAAAAGTGGTAAGTACTTTAAACAGTACTTTAAACAGTAAATATATTTTAATTTTATTATTTATTTAAATATATATTTTGTGCTCAAAGTAGTGGAATACTGCTGTATTATTAATACATCAATGGATTTGGATGAGGTAAAAATATATGATTCAAATCCAACTTTAATTTTTACCGTTTTATTGAGTGATACAAGAAATTAAAAAAAAATAAAGTGATACTCAACATTTTTTGGCTATTGAAATTAAAACGTAATATAGTTTTAATATAATTTTAAAAAGAACGTTGCTTGTAGATGTGATATCTTATACATACTAAGATCCCACTGTTACATCATCGGTTATTTGATAGTCAATAATGATGATTATTACAGTGGAAACGATTAATTACTTCGTGTGGGCAGAATAAAATTTATTATAATGAAAGTTCTTTTATTAATATTTCGAAAACTAATAAATAGAAGCTCAAGTTTTATATTTGGGGTCTTTCCTTTTCTCTAAAATTTCATGTCGATCAACAATTGATGCCTCTCAGAAATACAGCCTAGAAAATAGATTTAAATTATATGATTTTAAAAGTACAACAAATCGTAAACATATTTTAAGGTTAGTAAAAAAACGTGATTTCATCATAATTGAATTTAATAACATAATTGCATGTGTAAATAGATAAATGTTGTTTTCATTATACATTTCCCTTATTGTTAGTGCGATAAATTTCGTGATAAGATACATAAGATACATAAGATCGGACGAAAGATAATTTGAGATGGAGGAAAACATCATAATTATTAATCAATTCAAAGAAAAAATGACAGGACTCTTTTTAAGAATAATGTTAGGATCAAATCAAGTAAAAGTAAAGTAAATCAACAGGAAAAAAGTGAAGAAAAGATAATAATTGCGGAAAGGAAGAAAAGGTTATGCAAATAATGCAAAAGAAAAATGATGACATACACATAGATTATAGGCAAAAAAGACAGACAGACAGAAAGAGAGAGGGGAGGAGGGAGGGAGGGAGGAAGGGAAAGAGAAAGTAAGAGAAAGTAAGAGAAGTAAGAAAGGAGAGCGTAAGAGAGGAGAGTAAGAGGGAAGTAGGGAGAGAGAAAGAAAAAAATAAAAAAAAAAAGAAAATAAGAGAAGTTATTGGAGATGGGAAAAGAAGAATAATACTATTAGAGATATTTTCAATAAACTTGACAAAGAAAAATAAAACAGGAATAAAGAAATCAAACGAATTCAAGGAATCAAGTAAAATTATTTATTGTATTTTTTATTTAAATAAATAAAAAGAACAATAAAAATAATAGTAAGAAGAAATATAAATATAAAGTAGTAGAATAAAATGGAAAAATGCAAAATATAATAAGAATTATAAAATAATTAACGCTAATGAATTAATTAGAAAAGAAAAGTAACAGGAAATAATATCAACTGTGGAAGCACAATAAATTTTGGTTAAAGGATGAAGAAAAGAGAAGTATAATATATAGTAAAAAAAATATTATACTAATTGTAAGACACTGAAGAAAGAAATGTATCGAGAAAAAAATAAAGTGAAAAGAATATATTGTAGAATGAATGAAGAGAAATATGTAAAGTGAATGAAATTATAAAAAGGTTGTAACGTGAAAAAATTTATAAAATAAACTTTTTATAAAATTTATAATTATTTTATTTTATAAAATTTCAGCCTGAATTAAATAATTGCTATTTTTGTACTTTTTATTTAGCTAATATCTTTTTTCGTATGTGTCATTATTTAAAAATTTTATTGTAATTAATTATTGTAGAAACATTTCCGTCCTTGTTATAAATAAAAAAGTAATTGAATAATCAGAAAGAACAGAATAACAGTAAGGAAAATAAAATAATATTAAATATAATATAAATAAAGTAGTTACTTCCAAAGCAACATATATATGTAACCAGTTTCTATGATTTATAATACAGAGATTATTATAATACAGAGATTTTATATACATTAAAAAATCTATGATTTTTAAATACAGAGATTATTATTCTAAGATTTTAAATATAGAGATTATTATTCTGAGTCACATTAAACTTTGTAAGTTTGGTTTTAGGTTTCGATAGGCTTGAGTTTTTTATTATTGTAAATAGTGAACATTTTAAAATTATGTCTGTTAAAGTACGAATTATATTATTTAAAGACGTATCATAGTTCACGATACAAATGTTATTGATATACCTATAATATAAGATCAATCTCCGAACGATATATTTTATATATATTTTAGTATTATTTTAGAATTATATATTTTAGTAAATCATAAACTTTCTTTTTGTTTACTTCGCTAAGATAGATTTGACATGATAAAATGAAATTATATGAAATTTTAAATATTCATGTGTAAATGATAATTTTTTAATTAATCGAGAAATATAGAAAAGTAAAAAAGAAATCATTTAATTGTGATTCATTGATATTTATGTTACAAAGTTTTATATTAAATAAATTAAATATATTGTTTTATTATATTAGAAATAGAAATAAGATTTAGTTGTGATTCATTTATATTTATGTTACAAAGTTTTATATTAAATAAATTAAATATATTGTTTTATTATATTAGAAATAGAAACAAGAAATGGTAAAGAAAATTGTAATTTAAAAATTAGTGTATATTGCATTCCTTTCAAAACATTTCTTGATTTAATTCAGTTTAGTTTACAATTCAAACAATATTTTTTTGTAAAATTAAGTAGGTGTTAATGACGAAAAAACAAAATTGTTGAAATTGACAATTGATTTGTTTAATTAGATTTGTTTAATCTAAATCTAACATAAACCTAAAATTGAATTAACATATATCATATCAAATATATTCAATATTCAATATATTTTTACGAATATTTCGGAAATTGAAAATGAAGTTTAATAATAATTATTGAAATTTCTTAAAGTATTGACTTTAAGAACATATATTAAAATCAATCGATGGAAAATTCTTTAATGTAATTGCCAAAATAAACAAAAATAAATAAAGTTGTTTAAGTAAACAACAATAAGAAAAAATATAATATATAAAAATAGAATAAATAAAACAATGGTTTCACACATTGCAAACAAGTTTATTAACTATATTTCTTAAATATAATCATATACATATATGAATTTAGCAACAGTGTTTTAGCATTTGAAAATAAATTAATTTTAAGCAAGCTAATTTTTTATATACTGTTAAATTAATTTTAAGTAACTTAATTTTTTTATATACTGTTATTATTTTTAAACTTGAATTAATTTTGTTTATTATATTTGTATGAAAATTAAATGTAATACGTTGCAAGAAAAATATATAAAATAATTTTGTATAAAATATATGTAAATATGTAAATATATCTTTGTTAGATCATTAAACTAACCATTTTGATGTTGCTGTTCTTAATTTACAAATTGTATTAGTTTCCATTATGTGTTTCTGTTTCGTAATATATTTTAAAATACTAGTACTATTAAGATAAAGATTAAGACAAAATACTGGTTAATTTATCATATTATAATAAGGTTTAAATTGGGATTTAAGGAAATATTATAAAAATTGAAGATTGATATTAAATTTGATATTTAAATTTTTTGATTTGTTGATATTTAAATTTTGTAACGATCGCATTTTGTTGTGATTTATACATATTAACATTTGTGAATTGAGCAACATTAATCATACTTTACATATTATACATTAATAAAATTTTAATAAAATATAAGAAATAGAAGAAATCTTATAGAATATATAAGAAATACATAGAAAATATAAGAAATCTTAAAACGGATGTACATATACTTTTATCGTAAAACAAAAAATTTGCATAAAATTGGTACGGTAAAAGATTTGTATAAAAGTGTATTATTACTATATTTTTATTCTTTCAATTAAACTTTCGTAATTATTGCTATGTGTTATAGAGAAATTTATTTACATATATTTCTGTCCATATTTTTGATTAGAATACACATAGGATTTATATGTAAATTCTAGGTTTAGATTTATATATAAGAATTTATCAATAAATACATTACGTATATTGACGAAGAAATAAAAATTAAATTAGAATATTTATATATTTGTTATAATTACAAATTAATGATAATGATTAATTCTATTTTTATTATATATTATATTGTACAATTATGTTAGTTATGAAGTAATATTAATAAGATGAATTACAAAATTTTACTTATTTAATTTTATTAAAAATACAAATTGAAATTAGTATATATATGTAGTAAAATAATAAGAAAATATTTATCTGAATCATACATCAATCTGAAAAGTTTCTTAGAACAAAAATATCTAGCATATATGAAAAGTTTCTTTCTTTATAAATTTAGGAAATCGAAGAAATATATTAGATTATGTGTTTTAATATACATTATAAAAAAATTATCAGTAAATAATCAATAAATTATCAATAAATTCTTCACATAGAAGCTATTTCCTTACATGTTTTAGAAATTGATGTACATCTTTTATTTTCTTGATGTACAATGAATACATTATTTATTTTTTTCAGATTTCTGTAAGTGAAACAGAATTGTAAGTATATTATATTATAAGAAATTATAATATACTTACAATTTATATTATAATATACTTACTTAAATATAATATACTTACAATTTATATTATAAGAAGTTATAATAATTATTTAGAGAAAAAAATTCACTTTGATTTCGATGATTTTTTCAATACGTTCTCAATGTCATTATTCCGATTATGAGTCGTGTGATGAAAGTTTCAGTTGAAGATCGTCGTCGATTAAAAAATTATTTCAAAAGAAGTTAGTTTAAAATTATATAATTTTCGAATACTATTTATGAGCAACTATATTTTCACTTAATGTTTCACTTTAAGGTAAGGTGAGGTAATCTTATTTAACATTTATACGAAACCACAGACGAGGTATATGAATAGACCTCGCATACAATATATTTTTTTGGCCCATGATTGGAGGGTCTCAGGATCTCCTTACTATTTTCGTGTCACCTCCTGTTGTTCCGATTCAGAAAAGTTTTGCACTACAACACTACTAGTGATAAAAATTAAAATTAAAATATATGGGCAATATCATTAACTAACTTGCACAGACCGGACATCCAATGCTTTTTTGTATCCCAGTTTTTGAGAGTCACCCAGACTCCTGTTACCATTTTCGTCATCCTGTCATATCGACGTAGGCAAGACACTACAGCGCTATTATAGAAATGTGATGTGATAGAAATTAAAATCAAAAGATATGAACAATGTTGCCGCTTCCTCATTGAAAATTATTTCTTGAATTGAATCCGGTGACATTTTATTACGGGCAATATGTATATACATAATAAATAAATGCGAATTTAATAACAAAACATTATTTAAGAAGTTCTACCACTGTGTAGTGTGATTTTTCACAAAAGTGTATTGTTTTTTGAATATAATGATTTTTTTTTATGGTTGAATTTTTTCTACGTGCTATTCTGAAAAAATAATTAGAGCGTAATGTTAAAAAGAAATTAATATTTTTTAAAATACTTCAAATTTTATACAAGATGCGGCTTTGAAATAAAAATATATTTACTGTATTTTTGTTTTTATGAAAACATGAAGAAAATGTTCTAGATGAAGTTACACTATTTTAAGGCAGACATTTATTGAAGGTGGAAAGAATTATTTTCAAGATTATTTTAAAGTGAAAATAATGGATTCATATCTTTGTCAATCTTCTTATGGAACATAAAAATTGAAATTTAATTATCTTATTAATAATCATTTCCAATCATTTAATCTAGAGAAGTTTTTTTCGAAACGAAATATTTATTAAAGAGATTGAATTTCATGTTAAAACAGTACCGATATCTATTACAATCAAGCAAACACAATGATCTGGCATTCAATATGCTAAAATTAATAGATTTTGTAAGATAAATTATATAATTGATATTCGAAGGAACTCCGGTTCGATCAAGTTGTTCGAAAGCTCGAATTGAATTGTTGCTCCTGCTGATCATCGTTTTGTTTGACATAAGGCAGAAGCCTAAGAACCGTAGTCCTTGGCATGTATTTGTATTTGTATAGTCTTTTTATAATATATTACGGAATTTCTTTACAATTTTATCAAAAATTTAATGACATATTTTAACATACTTTATTGAAATTTTATACGAATTCAAAATGATATATTCTCATTGAGTACGGCTTATTCTCATTCTCTTTCCAATTGCTTTTGTCACGATTGTCATCGTGCAGAATAACAAATGGAAAGTGAGTTAAAGGGACAATTTAGGATTTTTTGACGGAAACATAGTTGTCAAATCTAAAAATTGAACATGGTTGCCACATTTTTGTTCCATCGATAGGTCCTATATGAAATGATGAAACTGGAAAAATAGGTGACTGCACTATTGTTCGTTGTCTTAGAGTCAAGTATTCGTTCGAGCTCGATCAAAATTATCCGATCACATTCAACTCCGAAATGTCAAATACTCTCACTCGGGTAATTTGAACAAATTTTTAGAATAATTAAAAATACAAGTCTTGTCGTAACTTCGTAAAAAGAATCATGTTACACTTTACTTAAATTCTTTTTAAAATACAAAGCTTTTGCTTCGATCACCCTGTACTGTTGTTTTTGTGAAGATATTTTTATATTATATAGCAAGTGAGAAATTGAAGAAATTTTTATTCTCGAAATTTCTAAAATTTCAAACATTCTAAGAGTTTTTTTTCAATGATATCTTAAGACTTGCTTTAAAGAAATTCGGTAGTATGTATATAGAATGTATATAGAATAAACATAACATAAACGTCGAGAAAATCGAAGCTAAAAAAGATGACTATAGTCTTATGACAAAAAACGAAGCGGACAAGCAATTTAATACGAGCTTTCGAACGATTCGGACGAACCGCAAATCTTTGGAATATACAATTTTATAATTATTTCTTATATTGCTGTACAATTATTTCTTATATTACTGTATAATTATTTCTTATATTACGGTACATTTTTCGCCATTTTATTAAACTATGATCATTAGGATTAGACAACGAAAGATTTCTCGAATTTTTAACATTACAAGATTTCTAAAATTTTTAACATTACATTAGTCTATACATTAGTAATGTTTATAATATTATAATACGCAGAATTTAATTTTTTAATTCTCTAATATTTTAAAAACTAGCCGAAGCTAAAATTTTATATTTGAGGTCCTGGCCGCTTCTCTACAGTCCTTTTAAATATAATGCGATTCATCTTCGGAACGGAATTACAGTCCAATTAGTTAAATCCTAGTACAAAATAAGGATATTGTTCCAATTGGTCCGCTTCCTTTTTCTGAGATGTTTGCTGAATTCGAGAATTTAATTGTTCAGAAAATAATTTTACGATATCTAACATATAAAAGACAACAAAAGACAGAAAGTGATATAAAAATTAGATATATGGTGACATTTTAAAAATCATTTGAAAACAATGAAGTATAAATTATACTTATAATTATATAAAAGTGATATAAAAATTAGATATATGGTGACATTTTAAAAATCATTTGAAAACAATGAAGTATAAATTATACTTATAATTATATATATGAAATGAATATTAATAATGAAACACGGATAGATATGTTTGTGATATATATATGCATAATATAAAACGTTAGATACATAGATGCATAATATAAAACGTTTTAGATATTCTTGTATCGGAATCTAGTGGCATGTATAGTTACATTATTTGAGCGTAGAATATTGTTAATCGACACCGAATTGGAATGCTGAGTGAATTTTCTGTTAAGTCAATTCGAAGTTTTTCATCGTTTGTATATATACAATTCTGCAATCTTGTATTTGCCTGACACCGATTAATTTATTCTAGCAGTAGTGACATTAAAAAGAACTGTACGAGTTACGATTCAGATCCAAATAAAATTATTTGTTAGAACGGCAGAAAAATATCTCGTTTCGATTTGTTCTTTCACCTTCAACTCAACTCTCATTTTAAAGTACGCTACGATTTTTTTTCTTTCTTTTTTTTAACACTTTAAGGCCGACGAAACTTTTCAGATCAGTTGTCGAACGACGGAGTTTTCCCGCGAAGTTCTCGAGTCTCGAGCAAGTTCCTAACCTGCGTTTATTATATATATTCAGCGAGGACCTCTCGGAGAACTCCGTTCCCGGGAAAGTTTACAGATCGAGCCAACGTTTGATGAACCAGGGTGGGTTGAGGACGAGACGGCTTTGACCGACAGAAACAAATCCAAACCTGTCCCGGCCCGTTTCAAACCGCGACATTTACAAGTAGAGCGGAAATCTACGTCAACATCCAACATTCTGTAAGGTATTTGGAATTTAAGTGATTCGAGCTCTCGAGCAGCTGAAGCTTTAACACATTTACACTCTGGGAGATTTACGCGCTGCGTCGAACATCCGCGAAACAACGTCAGTGAACAACGTCACTGTGTACGTCGATCTCGATCTCGCGGTGTTTGACAACACTTTGTTAAGCAGTGATTGGCCAACGATCGGCAGAGATCAAACGTCCGAGCGAACGATAAACTTTCGTCGATGTACGTGAAAAGGGGAGGGGGGAAGATATTTTCCAGCAGTTAGCAAGCAGCCTCGATAAATGCCCGAGGACTCGTTACGATCCCACCGGAGACTCGGTGTCTCGAGGAATCGTAGCCAATGTCCATGTTTGGAAAACCATTCCCTAGTCAACGAGAATTTTACCACCGATCTCCTCATCGAAAACTTCTTCTTTCTCCGCTGGCCGGTCTTCCTCGTCCTTCGATCCTTGATCCTTCGAATCTCTGAATTTTTTAACGCTCTCTCTCTTTCTCTCCGTTCCATTCATGCTGTAATCGTGCTGAGATTGCATCTGCCACCTGTTAGACGGAACGGCCCTTTTTGCGTCCATTTCTGGTGTCCGAAGCGTTTCTGGCCAGCTCCAAAACACGCTGCGACCATTTATTGTTATTAAATATTTAATAAAAATGATAAAATATAAATGTCTTAATGATATATAGTAATATAAATTCAAAACATTGCTCATTCGTATTTTTTTCCAATTGTCTCATTTTTATTGCCGGTGAACTTGTAGATTAATCACTCATCGATTTTGACGATCTCTAAATATTATTTACATATCGACTTCCACAACATATTCAAAAATCGTCGAAATCGATGAAAGAGTAGTCAGTTTACATATTCACCCAATTG